>PVJA010000984.1:89992-140281 GCA_004027025.1 Myocastor coypus
TTTCACTATTTTCAGGCAACGATTCATATTCAGAGTGGTCCAGAGCTAGGGTGTTCATGTCTGTCTGGTCTGATTCCTGAATATCTGGGAATGCTGCATTCTCCTGACTTTTGTCACCATCGCCATTGGCATCTAATCCTGTAAATGGAATTGTACGCCCAAAAGGCAATGTTATTTACACTTACATTTGTTGAAATTCTTTAACCAGATTGTAAAAGATCCCCAGGCTCTAAGTACTCCAAACCATAATATAGTTTGAAATCATCAATTTCTTAAATATCAATCAAAATGGTAACAAAGGCAACTACTTGAGGGCAGGATCTCTCCTGGTCATGGCCAGGTCCATAACTCACCCTGTGGGCTGCAGTCTGCTTGAGAGCCAGGGTCCTCTTCCCACGTGGCACTCACACCAACAGCTGCATTACTTGCTTCTAAATGTAACATATGAGTCTCCCATACTTTGGCATTAGGGTTAAGATCTGAAACCTTAGCAGTTGGTACCTAGGGAAAAAAAGGATGTATGACTTACATCCGGATTTCAAGTAAATGCAATTTTAAATTATCAAAAGTTAAAACTTTTTTTTTTTTTTACCCCCCTTGCACTATTGGAAGTTGAACCTAAGGGAACTTTACCACCAAGCAACATGCCCAACCTTCTTACTTCTGAGAAAGGATCTAAATTGCCCAGGTTGGACTCAAACTTGTGATATTTCTGTCTCAGTCTTCCAACTCTTGGGATTATAGGTTGTGTGCCGCCCCACAGGCTTAAAACACATTTATATTAAAAATAAGTTAGGGGCTAGGGAGATAGCTCAGTGGAATAAGTGTTTGCCTGGCAAGCGCAGGGTCCTGCGTTCAATCCCTGGTACCACCAAAACAAAAAAAAAAAGTTAGACTAGGGGCTCGGCAGGATGGCTCAGTGGTCTAAAGCACCTGCTTAGGAAAGCTTAGGCGACTGCAGGGACTGCAGTTCAATCCCTGGCACCACATGCTGCACCAGCCCTGCCCTCAGGGCAGGCTGAGCCACCATAAAAATAAATAAACAAACAAAAGTTCTGAAACAAGAAAATAAATAAAATAAATAAATAAAAATAAGTTAGACTAAAAGCATTGAGGCTATTTACACATATCCCTGGGATGAAACTGGGTTAAAAATACAACCCAAAAGTAGATGTGGCTAAAATTCCATCTAATGCACTACTAGATTTTTAAATTTATCCCAAGCACAGGCTCTAAAACCTGCAAAGAGAAGACATGGTCCCTTCCTTAATATTCAGCATCTCATAGACTTCATAGCCATAAATAATTGGTTATTTCCCATACTACCTACTATAAACCACAATTTAAATTTATAAATTTGAATACAATGTAAATAAAATGTTAAGGCTTCAAACACACAGTCAAAAGTGTTGAAGATGAAAGTTCTTCCTAAGAACAAAGGTCTACAAGAAAAAGCTAAAGCATCTCCTAAGACCATAAAACATCTCCCATTTTCAACGTAACTACTTATGCCCATTCCTAAGAGCATCTCAGGAGCTTTTTCAGCATACAACTTCCCAATCCTTCCAGAGGAATCTGCAGGTAATCCTGATGTTGCCAGCCTAGGGCTCTGGAGTATGCGTTCACTAGAGAAGCTGGGGCTTGAGTCCAATTCTGCCACGGAAAGCTGTGCAAGGTGAAGCCAAGTTACTTAGCTTCTAAAAACCTCACCTAGAAAGTGAGTTTTACAGCTCTCACTTTATGTGGATGCCAAAATGGGCTATCCACAGCACTTAGCATTATACCTGGCACACATCAGGCACACATTAAATCACTCTAACAAAGGATGTTCAGTAAGTTAAGACCATGGCAGTTCTCTGCTCAAGAGTCCTCCCCACAATAGTTGCCTGGCTCTTCAAAGTAAAATGTAAGTACTTACTCTGGCCAAAACATCCTCATGTGGTCAGTGCCTTTTTAGTCTCATTCATTTCTACTCACTCTGACTTTGTTGCTGTCTATTAAACACACAGGTACTTTGGTTCCCCCCATTATTTTCAACCTGAATGATCTTCCAAGATACCCACATGGCTCATTCTGTCATTTCCTGGCATACCTTAAAGCCCAAACAAGCCCCTATTGTGGACGCTTCCTATTCCCATTAGTTTTCTAATAAAAGCTTAGTTTTCTTCTGCTTTCAAACCTTAAGTAAATCTCTAAGATTTAAAGCAAAGCGTCCCATTTTCAGCTGTCCTCCCCAAATTTTAAGTCTAATTTTGTTACCACAATCTCTCTAACAACAAAAACAAATGTCTTTTCAAATACACTGCCAGACTTACCATGATGACAGAAATAACTAAGGAACAGAAGGAGTGCTGGTCTCAGATGCTCCCCTAGACTGAACCACTGATAGTACCAACTCCGTAATACCATAAAGAACTACCAATGAAACATGTATATTAGTAGTTTTCGAGAGACAGAGTAAATCCACACTGCCTGAGGCATTGAGGTTGGCACTGAAAACCAAACTATTTCTGGAGAGTGTGAGAACTGTGGCTAAAATGAATATATATATTCTCTCTCTAGAGAGAAAGAGAGTGTTATGTCATGCTTTGGAAGCAACTTATTTACTACTCTTCTAGTTACTGAGCAACAATTAAAACATCACACTTGCAAAGCCAAATGCTTAAATGAATACTTATTTGGAATTCTTTTTACTTAAGTACTGGTGATAGAGAAAAGAACAGGGTTCTCCTTTAGGAATATTATGATCAAGAAGCACTGATTTCTTCAATTTCCCTGCTTACATTAGTTTAAACATTTGGTCCATCTTTGACTTCTGAACAGGGTTATTTTTTACTTCTCTCCCATTCACCTACCTAACAAGTCTGTCCTACATGCTCACTAGTATGCCTGTGCCAAACACTGTTTAATAATCTAGATGTAACAGTGAATAAAATGGACACATGCTCACAGATAAGAGATAAGTGTAAGACACAAAAGACACTCCCTATTATATACATCATATTCATCAATCTGTTTTTTTTACCTGCTTTGTTTTTAATTATTTCCCTATCTTTTTTCCTAGTCTATTTGCATAAATTATCTTTTCTGATTAGGTTCTCTTTTCAGTAGATACCACATAATCAAGTCTTTCCACCTCAGTTTAATTCCACCCACGTAACAAGACTTACCTTCTGTGTATCTTATACATTTTAAATCCTAACACTAATCTTTTATTGAAGTTGACTATAGTTATGTCACTGATATATGTTGAAGTAAAGGAGAAAAGATAAGGAAAAAAAGAATATAAATGCAAGAATATATACAGGATAGCTGCGGTGACTGTATAAGAATTTCCATCAGTTTTTTGAAAATAGCAGTTAATGTTTAGAATTTTCACCTTCATTAATTCTGAATACTAATATCTGTGATCTAAGCAACTACATCAAGGACAGCAATGTGTAATACAAAAACCATGCTTGAATATCTTTTATTTTGGTCTTCTACATGTGTACTGTTAATAAAGTCTTGTCAATTATTACTATACTCCTTAAAATAATTTTTTTTTCCTTAGGCCCGGCCCAGGAGAGCACTCACTTAAAATAATTTTTTAAAAAGGTAAAAAGAACAAAAATTTAAGGCTTCCTGAAAGCAATAATATTCTATCATACGTCCAATCTTTCATATCTGTTAATCTAATAGATTTGACAATAAAAATAGAAAGTATATAACCACTGTTTTTTAAATGATATATTTATTAAATGATATATATATTTTTAAACATATTTATTGAGGGAAAGAAAGCTCTTGTCTGAGAAAGAAACAGGAGAGGGGTCCCAACTGAGTGTCCCCAGGAAGCTGTCTCTTCCAGGGACTTTTATAGAGAAAAACCATGTTGTGAGGTGGGTCTAAGGTTGTGGAGAAGACATGGACCTGGCTTAGGTGGGTATGAGGTAGGACAAAACCGTGGTCAACCAATGAGATAACAAGCACCACTGCTCACGTAAAATTGATTAAAATCAGGATCCAATGGAAAAGCAAGTTACATAGCAAGCAGGCAAGAATACAGAGCAAGGTCTCTTCTAGTTGAGCTTAGGCTCTTTCAAGGTGACTGATACTTATTTAGCATATCAATCCTCGATGCCCACCCTTAAGGAAATACGTTGTTGCTTTTGTTTATTCTTGTCTTGAGATCTGGCCCAAGGTGGAGGAGTGTCTGTCTCTAGTTGTAAAGTCACCTTGTCTTCCACATCGTCCTTGAGGGCTTGGCCCTGTCTGTCCATAATATTTCTATCTAATTCAGCTGCCTACAACATTCCCCCCTCTGAAGAAGTAACCTGAACTGCCATGAGGGAACAATGGGATGACCGCTCTGGTTTTTTTAGGCTCAAAGGGGTCGTAGTCAGAGATACTCTCCAGAGGTTCTATCTAAAGGCCTTCAATAGACACCAGGCATTTTTATCTTGGGTAGGCATATAGCTTTGAATCTGGAGGAGGCAAATCAAAGAAACATACATGGGTCAAATAGTATCAACAGGATAATTATGAATACAGTCAAAATGATTTTTACAAAGTGGACAGCCATTGAAACATTAGCAGAAGGATCTGGAAGGTAATGTTTTGTACGTCTATTAGCAGAGATCTCTTAAACATGGGGTTTAAACTTTTTCATCTGTGGTTATTGGGTATTGTCTCAAATAAACTGGCCTTTTGTTTCACCAATTCTAGTATTACTCAGGACACATGAATTGCCAGAAATGTAGAAAACACTGAGTACTCTCCAGTTTGCAAGTGGGGCCACTGGCTGGGGAACTACTGACACATCTGCATGAGCATCTATTAAAAGTTTAACAGGCTTTCTCTTTATATTGGGAGTTAACATGGGTTTTCTCAGGCTGAGAGGCAAAGACCCCTGACCACCTCAATCTGAAACTTCCTCTGATCAACCATTGTTAATCAGCTATTGTTTTGAAAATATGTAATGTGCTGTTGTATGCTACCCTGTTCCTGTCTTTGTTTCTGATTTTTTTTTTTTTTTTGTGGGGCCAGGGTTCGAACTCACGACCTTGCACTTGCCCAGCAGGCACTTGTGCCTCAGAGCTATCTCCCCAGCCCCTGACTTTTTGTTTTTTAAAAATTTATTTACTATTTATTTATTTACTTATTTACTTACTTACTTAGTATAGGGTCTACAGGGTTTCACTATGTAGACTGAATTCATAGTGATCCCTCTGTGTTCAGCCTCCCAAGAGCTGGAACTACAGATGTGTGCCATCACACACCCAGTCTTAAAATCTCCCTCTCAGCACCACCTTGAGGGGGCGGGCCAGCATGGTATGCCTTGCTTTTGTTTTTACTCTTTGAAATAAAAATTACATAAAATAAAATAAAAATAAAATATATGTTTTACAAGCCGGGCATGGTGGTGCACCTCTGTAATCCCAGCACTTGGGAGGCTGAGGCAGGAGGATTGGTGTGAGTTCAAGACCAGCCTGGGCTACAAAAATGTGAGCTCAAGGCCAGCCTCAACTGCATAGCAAGACCTTGTCTCAAAAAGGCAAAAAATAAATTTAAAAAAAAAATATATATATATGTTTTACAGTCTGTTAATATATATCATTCATCGTCTTGCCTGTGAAGTAGCTATAATCAACAATTTGTGAACTATGATAATATAATATGCCTGTTCTCACAGCTAGTGGAACTGTCATTCATCCACTCTTGGGTGGTAGCCACCATAGATTTTTTTTCCTCGCTACTGTGTCACTAATACTGGCAGAGTCCAGAGTTTAATACAAAGGTATTCAGGATATATGGTCAATGAGTTAATATTTAATGAATACAGAAAATTCTACTTTCTAATATATGAAAACTCGTATAAATTTATATGTCACAAATGAATGGGGACACTTTATGAAATTATTAGGTTTGATGGGGTAAACAGGTCCAAATCAAGTATCAGGAACCTAGCAGAATGTCAGCAAGTTAACCAGTATTCAGTAAGAGTTCTGCAAAAGAAATGCAGAAGGAATGAAACACTGGGACCTTTTGTTTTTGACTTCTTTTACTGAGACAAGATCTCACTCTAGTTCATCCTGGCCTTAAGCTATGTGCCCCAGACTGGCCTTGAACTCATGGCAATCCACCTGCCTCAGCCTCTTGAGGACTGGCATTACAGACATGTGTTACTATTGCTGGTCCAAAGCACTGAAACTTTTAATCAAGACTTAATGACATGGCAACTCACATTCAAGACCTTATTCTACACATGTACCTCTACTGCATCAGAAAAATGCTAGGAAGCAATTATTACTGCCTCCATGTCACAAATAAGAAATTTAAGGCAGAGAAAGTTTAAAAGTTCACACATAAAAAATGATAGTAATTAGAAAGCTATGTTCTAGTATCAGCAGAAACAATGCTTTCATCAGAATGCATTAATTTCTCAAAGTTCACACGAGTTTTACCACATAAAAACCTAAATTATCATTTCTTTAAATTACAGATTTTGTTCTCACAGAGCCATAGAAATGTCTAACCTCTAGTTTTTTATTTGTAAAATGTTAAGATAGCTGCTATATAAATAGATGTAGTACAAAAAGCATAGTAATAAAACTAATTTGAAACTAGCTATGAAAGGCATGGCAACACCATTAAACAGTAATTCTTCAACTTATAGTGTTTGAACATACCTCATAATTGAAACATTAAACCTGAAACTATATATCTACAAGTCATACAAAGAAAAAGAAATTGTGGGCTGGCCAAATAGCTCAGCAGATTAAAGCACATACAAGCAGGTGCAAGGGCCAAGGGTTCAATCCCAGACCTTGGGGGGGCGGGGAGATACACTGAGATGACAACTCACACTGGGCCTGGTAGCACACACCTGTAACTCAGCTCTTGGGTGGCTGTAAATAGGGAGATCACTATGAGTCGATACAGTAGTTAGACCCTGAACACCCTGTAGACCCTTCCTTAAAGTGTACACACAAAAAAAATAAAAATAAAAAAAGGGGAATTGCTTGCACTCTACATGGATTTATCAAGTTATAGACAGTAATCAACTGTAATTACACTTACATAAAAGATTCAATATACGTTCTTTTAAAAGAGTTAATTTTAGTGCTTCCTCTATACCTATTTAAAGGAAAAAAACAATAAAGAACTTGTGCAACTCTGGTTACACTTCCAAATATGGGTGTGGAAAGAGAAAACAGAAAAGAAAAAATCTGCAATTCTTTAAATCATGTTACGGCATTTCTACTGTCTATGCCCATATTATCAAAATTAGTATGTGAGCTGTATCTCTTTAATATCGTTTTTCTTGTCTAATGCCACAAAAATCACCCAATAATAAACTATTAACTGATTTTGCTATTCCAAGTAGTTTGTTCACTATATCCCTGTATTCTATGAATCCAAACCACTTTTTTAAAAAATGCACCTATAGTAAACATGTATTTCTTTTGTATTATCTCAAGTAATAAGGTATAACTACTTTCACAGTATTTACAATGTACTAGGTACTACAAGTAATTTAGAGATAATTTCAAGTATGTGGGAGGATTGTGTAGTGTAGATTATATGCAAACATTACACCATTCCATATTGATCATCCATGAATTTCAGTATCTGTTCTGAAATTTCAGAATCTGTTCTGATTCTCAGAAATAATCCCTCAAAATTGCTTCTTGGCCTTTGGGCTAAGATCAAGTGCAGAAATAATCCCCCAGAGATACTAAAGGAGGAGTATATGTCCTTTCAATAATACTGCTTCTACATGTCTGTTTTATGTGCAAGATGAGCCTCCAGTATTGCATAATGTTTGCCTTTATTGCAGAATTTATTGAAATGCTCAATTTAGGTCCTTGCAGAATAACCTGCAAAGGTTCTTCAAAATCAGTAGGGCCTGAGAAAGATCTCCATGGTGATAAATGAAAAAAACAACAACAACAACAAAAAAAACAAACCCACAACCAACATTGTAGAGGTAGTTCAAGGTAGAAAATTTTACCTGTTTTAGACAGACACAATAGAAAAATAGCAGAAAGTACAGATTTTTAAGTTTAGTTTATACTAACAAGTGTGATTTACAACAGCAATTGACTCAAAAACTAGCTAGAATACATTACACTGACCATATAAGATCCCTGCAAAAGAGCTCCCACCACACTGGAGCAACAACAACATCCACAAAGAACAGTCTGCATAAGGCTGTGTAGGGGTAGTCAAAAGGGAATGCTTTAGCGCTAATAAGCTTATGTATACAAACCCAGGTGAAAATACAACAAATTATCTAATTTGAAAATGTTTAAACTGATGTTCTAGTAATTCAGAGTTTTCTGTAAGCATTCAAACCATCACCCACTATTTAGAAAAAAGCTTAATTAAACTAAAAGCATATTATTAAAGGTAAAGGTCACTATATCACAGCACAGTAATAAGTACTGATAAAAACATACTTACTAACTGTCCACCTCTACATTGCAATCCCCAAACAACACCATCCTCTTTTACTGGTAGCTGATAAGGGGGCTGTTCCAATGAAAATGATGCATTTTCTACGTCCCGTGGTTTACTGTGTAGACCCTCATTAATTATGTGTTCATCTTCTATTGTATCTTTTGCGACTGTATCAGTCCAGAGATAGCCCATTTGATATTCACCACATCCATCTGCCAGTCTTTCAGAAAACTGTCTTGTTAACCCCTCCAATGGGTAATAAGGAAATTCATTCAAAAAATGGGAGTAGAATTCCTCTGTGAAACTCTGCCAATCTACTTGTGGTACATTAAGGAGATGTGTGAGTGATAAAACATGATCACTGCTTGAGACTATAATTTCTCTGCTGTCACCTGGGACAGCAGGAATTACCTGGTGAGTGTTCACTAGGGTGGGATCAACACCAATTCCCATCAAATGTATTTTAGCATTTAAAGGACATTCTTCAGCTATAGACTTCATATTTTTTTCTTTGAAATGGTATGCAGGTCCATTTGTCCCACATGGATCTAAGCAGTCAATAACGTCAGTATCAATGCTGTCTTTCGTCAAAGGAAGTTCTTTCTCTTCTTTACATGTTACTTTTGATTTACTCAATTCTGATGCATTATCATTAAAGGAATTAGAAACTTCAGTTGGATCGCAGCAAATCTGCTTCAGTTTTGGGCTTTCATCACTGTACACGGCATTTTTCTCTATTACTTCTGGCTTCTGTATAACTGAAATTGAACTCTGACTTAAAGCTGGCACAACATTAAGATCATTATTTTTGTAGTCATTCATGCAATGGGTTTCAACATTTTTTCCTATTTGTTTAGATTTAGACTCATGATTCTTTGTTGTACTAGAACTATTACAAGTTGATCCATGCTCACCAGGCATTGCCTTGCATTTTAGTTCATTTGTTCCCCAGTCAAAGGTTGTTTTAGAATCTGATTTGATATTTTCTATATGTTCTTGACTTGTGTGTCTATAATTAGCATTTTGTGATTCTTGTTCAACATCTTCTAATCTGTAAAGATCAGTCTGTTGGTCATGTAATTCACTGACTGAAATCTTCACACATATTTCATCTTCTGTTTTATCATGCAGGCTTGTTTCCCTTTCTTCTTTGTCAGTACAAGTGAAAATAAATGCAGGGGACATAAAAACATCCTGAAGAGATCTAGAGGGATCATGAGATTCATTATTTGGGAGCATTTTTTGTGAAATTACAAGTTTTGGGATATGTATGCTTTGGATTGTCCCTTCTGTGTCTGACTCACATTCTATGCGAGTTAAATCACATGTCTGTATCTGAGCCTTGTCTACCCTTCTTCCTGCACACAGATCTGACAGACACCAAGAGTTCAACTCAGAAGCCCTCTTGCCGTGACCCTCAGCCTCCAAAACACTAATTACATCTTCATCTTCATGAGAAAAGCTATCTTCAGATGGCAATGACAGCTTTCCTCTGTTTTCTAGCTGGAGACTTTTAGTTTCTAGGTTGGTCTCCCCTTGGTGCTGCTCCTTCCTCAGCACAAGTCCTGACAAGGGCACAAGATCAAGGCTGCTGTCAAGTCTTCCTGGAGTTCCTTCTCTGAAATTAGCATGAATTGAGAGATACTCATTTCTAAAGCTCTCTGAAGTGATAAACCTTTTGGAACTTAAATTAATTCTATGTAGACCAAAGGAAAGGATACTATCTGAGCTGCAAATACCACCATGGAAATAATTAGTGTCGTTTAGTGAACTTACAGAGTTATTTTCTGCTTCCTTTTCAGAGTCTAAACTCTGATTGATACTAACTGGTACAGCTTCAGATTCATCATTCTCTTTCACATATGAAGTGTCAGTAAGTAAATCAACAGAGGAATCGTCCCTCTGACCTATTTCCAAAACATGGTTCTTTCTCTCTTTCGGGATGGTGCATATGCATTTTAATGAGTCACTACTTATGTTAATGTCTAATTCAGTGAGTAGTCCAGTATTATGTAATATACTATTTTCTGTGTAATCTTTAGGAAATATGGCATAAGCTTCTGACTTCAAATACTCCGACTGCAGGTCATCAACACTGACTTTACAAGGTGGATCACTATCCACCAAAAGCTCAAAATTAGGCTTACTTTCCTTACCAAATACATCCTGTACTTTATTTGGACTCTGCCTGCCCATGGTTGACAGATCTTCCTGCTGCAACTTTAACTCTCCTATCCACTGTGTAGCATGCAAGACTGAACATTCTTTCCTGTTATCTAGATGCCAATTCATTCCGTGATTCCCTTCGGAGGTAACAGCTGAATGACATTCTTCTGCTGCAGCTGTTCCATACATAGGAGTGCACAGTTCCTCTTCCATGTTTAGAAAGTCAGGATCTATAACACAAATACTGTAAAACTCGCACTCTCTGGGATTTGTAACCTGTTTGTCACCAACACAAGTAGGATTTCCATCTTGCATCCCCATATCTAAAATATCTGAAGAATTATTGTCATTGAAAGTATTGATTTGAACATTTAGTTTTCTTTCTTTCTTTACTAAAGATATTTTACAAGCGGCAGGGTCACTTACAAAAGTTTCCTCCTGCAAGCCCTGGTCAGATGGCACTTGCATGTGTGAATGAGTCTGGTCATTTATGGAACAATCCTGTCTGTCAGTACTCATGCACCGGGAGTCCCAGACACTCTCAGCATTCTGCTCAATGACAATATCTGAACTCTTATCACTTTCACCTAAATTTTGATACCTAGTTAAGAATTTGTATATCAAAGAGGAAGTAGAGTTCACAGACTGATTTGTTCTATCATCTTGTTTGTGGCCAGACCCTGTAAAAATTTTAGTCCACTTACTAACACCAGCAGCTGCTCTGCTGACTCCATTTTCAACATTGTAAAGCTCGTCACCTTCAAGGGTATCAAATAATGAAGATAAAGTTTTACTTATCTTGTTCTTCGGTTCCTCCTCCATGGATTTTTGTAACAGACGAATTTTCTCACTGTCACTGTCACTACTTAGTTCTTTGCTGAAGCAACAACCCATCTTTAAAAGTTCAAAAACTCACATTACGAAGCTTGTCCTTCTCTGAGCCTCTACAAATACATCTCATACTAACTTGCTATGGTTTTTTAAGGAGAAGCCAACACCCACACACCAAAAATAACTGCACAGCAGTCACATGTGCCTGCCACTCAAATCCAAACCCAAATCCAAATGACCAGAGCCCTGCCTAACAACCACTGTATACTGTGTGCTGAAATCCAAATAGTATATGGAATCCAAAGGTTCCTAATAGCAAAAGAAAAGCAAAGCAATCTATTGTTTTCATAAATTAAACTTAAAAAAGCAACTATAGATACTGTCCTAACCAAAGGTTTTCAAACTTCTAATTGTTCGATCAGACAGTGGGAAGGAATTTACCTTGTATCCTAAAAAGGGAAGTGGTATTAGAAATTTGTTCTTTATACCTACTTGACACTTTATTTAGTTTTCTAGCATCAAAAAATAATACCTGTGGATAAAAAAGAATCACTGCTAATTGTATCAGACATGAAAACGGATGATGTCAGAGATAGATTTTTAAGTACTTATGGCACAATGACAAACTGACTAAGATTTGTTTAAAAATACTCTAGGAGGAGCCAAGGAGATAGCTCAGTGGCATAAGTGCCTGCTTGGCAGATGCAAGGTCCTGAGTTGGGTTCCCAGTACCTATATAAATGAACTTTAAGGGAATAAGGTGAATACATAAATATATAAAATTCTAAACAGGGTCCAGGAAGATAGCTCTGTGGCACAAGTTCCTGCCTGGCAAGTGCAAGGTCGTGAGTTTGAACCCTGGTCCTGCAAAAAAACAAAACAAACAAACTAAACAATTTTGTGCAAGGTGGAGAAATGAAATGAACATCCTAATAAAAGAATGAGTAACTATTCATAAAGGGAACACTAGAGTTCATTTTATTATTCTCTCTATTATGAAGATACAAGAGAATTATAATTAAAAAAGGAATGAGTAAAAGAAATATACAAAATACTGTATATGCACTAGTACTCAGATATCTCTCAAAAATACTAGGCACTGGCTAAAAGTTTGATCTATAAAATAAGAGATGAAAAACATACTAAAAGCAGGAAGATATTGTGTATACAAAACAGATATTAGCCATCTTCCTAAAAACTCTAGCTTTTCAACTGCTAGCCTAGTCCTATTCAAGATATACACAATATAGTAGTTAATTCAATATTACTAGTTTATAATAAAAACATTGAGAAACTACACGATCAAACATTTTTTTTCCAAAATTCAATGAATGAAAGGAAAGAATAAAGTTTTCTGCTCATTGTTGGTAAAGGAGTTTTGGAAGATTATTCTGCTAGAGACTATGACCTATCTATAGTTAAGACTGGCATACAGAATAGTTAAGATTTCCATTTTTTTCTTTCTTTTTTTTTTTTGTCTTTTTGAGACAGGGTCTCACTATGCAGTTCAGGCTGGCCTTGAGCTCACTTCTGTAGCCCAGGCTGGTCTCGAACTCGCACCAATCCTCCTGCTTCAGCCTCCCAAGTGCTGGGATTACAGGCGTGCGATACCATGCCTGGCAAGATTTCCAATTTAAACTTTCAAGTTTTACATTATGATGAAAACATGTGGCATAATATAGTATCTTTCTTCCCAAGAAGTAATTTAACACAAACATTTTTATCTGAAAATGTTTACTTTCCCATTAAACATCACCACACATATTTCTTACATTTGCCATTCACTTGTGGCAAAATCTAGCAGGACTGTTAGAAAACAAAATGACTCTGAAGGCCAAAACAGTGCAAGAATCAAACAATTTGGCTACAAAAATGATTTAAAGTTTGGTGCTCCTAAATAGGCTTCCACAGGGACACAAAACCTTTTGCTAGTGATCTTTGATGCAGATGGATTCCTTGGCCCTAACAGGTAAAGAACCTTCATTGCCCTGCCTTTATTCTGCCCACAGCCACTGCCCAGTCTGCCACCACCACCCCTTGCCCCCCACAGGCCAGAGCTGCTCTTTGGAGTCATGTGACAACTTCTGGTAGAGAGGTGAATAAAAAATAGACGAGTATGGGAAGAATGAAAGAGCTTCACTGGAGAATCAGAGAGTGGAAGTGATTTTGCATTTATTTTTGTCACTTTAGCTCAAATCATGAAATGTCACAGTGATTCATTTCTGGGGTGGGATGTAAGAAAGCGCCCTGTGTGCATGAGTTTGGGGTGCAGCCTGCTGAGGGGTACAGGGAGGCTCACTGTGCCAGCTGCAGGAGCATCGGCTGCCTTGCTGGCAGGTAGGTAATGCTGCCTGAGTGAGACAGCTGGTATGCAATGTCCTCGGCAGCTTCTAGCTTCTGCAGCTCCATCAGGCCATCGCCTGCAATGGCCAGTGAGTTGGCGGTCAGCTCGGCTGTCTTGGAGTTGCCCTCTGTAGAGATGATGGCCACCTTCTTCTGTTGCTTGGCCTTTTCCACCAAAAATTTGGCCCTCTCCACCTTTTTTTTTGAGACAGGGTCTCGCTATGCAGTTCAGGCTGGCCTTGAACTCATTTTTGTAGCCCAGGCTGGTCTTGAACTTACAGTGATCCTCCTGCCTCAGCCTCCCAAGTGCTGGGATTACAGGCATGTGCCACCACGCCCGGCTCCTCCCCACTTCCTACTGAGCCACCTGTTTGGCTTCCATGGCTTCTGTGAACTCTTTCCCGAAGGTCAGATGTGTCAAGGACACATTGCCCAGGATGAGGCCACTTGTTCCTTAAGGTCATCACTCACCTGCCTGGAGACTAGCTCTCTCTGGGTAACCAAGCTCCTCAGCGTTGAAGCAAACCACCATGGGCTTGAGGACCTCAGTGGTGAAGGATCCTCGTAACCCTTACTCATGATGCGAGGCAGCTGGCTAGCAAACGGGCCGGAAGAGGATGCACAGGGTGATGTCGACATTCTGCAAATCTTTGCTGCCAATGATGACTGGCACATTACAGGGTTGAGAGCAGCAGTCAAAGATAACTGGTTTCTGTACCCACGGGATGAGAAAGTGAGCGCCTTCCCCTACCGTGATGTCCTGTACTCTGTGGAATTGGTCGCTCTGTGCCCAGCATCCCATGTTATGTAAGGCAGAGTTCACCACCCCTCCTGCTATGGACAGGGTCAAGCTGAACTTGCCAATAGATTCGAACACTTCTGCAGCCATATTTCCTTCTGTGTGCCCTACTCAGGCCACTCTCACCTGCTCCTGCTCTGACCTCCACATGAATTCCCCAGTTGTGCTTACTGCCTGTCTTTATTTTTGGACAGTTCTGTGTATCTAATTTATAGTCTCAATGTCATTTTTTGTACACTATACCACTATAGTTTTATACTGTTACATAAGATAGCAGTATATGTAAGAGTTATCCAAACAAAACCAAAATAATCAGATTGGGGAGATAGACTGGTGGCCTAAGTACCTGCCTAGCAAGTGTGAGGACCCAGATTTGATCCCAGATACCACATGCTATGCCAGCCCTGGAATCCTAGGTGCCCTATACCAACCAAATAAATAAATAAATAAAATATTTAAAATTTTTTGAAAAAAAAAAAAATCATCACACTGGAATTCCTTTTGACTATGTCTTTGTACTATAATACTATATATAATTTATCATTTAGTGACCAATTTAACAACCTAATTATGGGACAGGGACTAGATTGTTAAATAAAGATTTTCTGTATTTCTCATTGCCAGCTACTTTTGAGTTTGGAGTTTCAAAGTGTAGTTCAGGCTGGCCTTGAATTCACTATGTAGCCCAAATTGGTTTGCATTTGTAGCAATCCTCCTGCCACAGTCTTCCAAATGCTTGGATTGCAGGCATATGCCACCAGGCCTGGTGCCACCTACTTCTATGTCTATTCATTCTGTATCTAAAGTTCAAACAAAATTCAGCAATGCAATGTTGCATTCTATAGTAGGGTTACAAAAATACATATATATTCCATGTTAATCTATAAATGACTATAGACTATGGCTTACCCATCTTTATCACTTGTACTCAGCTTTATTGAATGAATACTCTAATTCATTCACAAAGTACCATCTGCCTAACTATCAGACATAAAACACTGAGCTAGCTATATAAGTAAAGAAGATAGAAAAGGCAAATCCAGACACAGAAAGCACATCTGCGATTGCCCAGGAAAGGGACAGGGATTAACTATAAATTACCATGGTGGGCAATGAAAGCATTTTTGATTTATAGAGACAGCTATATAATTGAGGAAGTCTAAATATTATCAAATTGCACAATTTAATCTGATAAAACCAAGGTTCAAAAAAACAATGATGTGCCATTCTCTTGTTCTTTTACTAGCATTTGACTTCTGTGCTCAAAGTCACAGGCTGTCAAAATATAAAACTAATCATATACATAGAGCGGCTTAATATTAAATCATTGTGGTAAATATTTGAAAATAAAAGAATACCGTTGTCTGTCAACTGTACACAAACATAGAAAAGGATACACAGAACTGACATTTACTATTCTAGGGGGTGGGGGGCAATGATAAATGGACCCTACCACCTTTTTGAGAAACACCTATAGTTTTTATTTTTAAAAAAAGATCAATAAACATTAGTTGTAAGGAAGTATCTGTGAGTCTTCATTGTGATTAAACAGCCTATGATTAATCACAGAAATAAATTACCTGACTCAAAGCTGGGATGGAACTTGTTTGAGAAGTGGTTTGAGATATAGGACCATTCATCTGTAAAATTGAAATTTCAAAGACATCATTACTACTATGGAAAAAAAAATCTATTTTTAAACTACAGTAATTAAGCAAAACCAAACCTACTAGATCTAGTTTTTATATGACATAACACAGAAATATGATATTTGAAAGGAAACATACAGGTTCCTTAAATTGTATCATTTTAGAATTATGATATGCTTTCATTGGTGAAAAATTAAGAAAAGCTGTCTTCCCTAAAGCTATTTAGAAACTCTAAATACTACTGCTTGATATGATAAAGTCAATATAGGTTGTCAAAATAAATTTAGACAAAATTTAAAATTCTATTTAACTCTCATCTATGATGGCTATAATCATATACATATATTATCTGTATTTTCTTTATCTGAAATACCAAGCTTTAGTTATAATTACCTTTTGATTTCTCTATCATCAAATATATAGAAATAGTTTCCTCTACTAAGCTATTCAAATCCTACTTTAGTCTGATGAAGTTTCAGACTGAGTACACCAAACATTGTACTTTAGCATGGGAGGGAACAGCAGAGTCAGACACTGAAACTAGAATTCCTCCTACCCCTCTCTCTTGACCTGAGCCATAAAACCCAGCAGAACTTGCCCTTAAAATCAGTCATAAGATCTTCATTCTAATTGGTCTTACTCTAACCCTAGAGGAAAGCAATGTCACACAGGGACACCAAAACAAAATAACTGAACACACAAGTTTTGCTAGGTTCTCCCAAGTTTATTATGATTAGATGATGTCCTATTTGTCCAATCATGCTTTTCCATAATTCTAGCCTTCTGTATGGACTTAACATAAACACAGTTTTGGAGCAAGACGTGTCTTTAATTCTGAAGGTTTCTGGGTCGTAAGAAACTTATTGCTAAATAAATGCTTTTCTCTTGTTTATCTGTCTTTTATTAGTGAGATCTCAAATATGATCCTTGGAATAGTAAAAAAAGTTTTCTTCTACAAGAGCATACCAGTTATACAGTATAAAGATCCTGGAATACCATAGTGTTACTGTTTCAACATCCTTAAGTCCAACATGTACCTTCTTAAGTCCAATATAGGTATATCAACAGAAAGAAATGAATGCCCCTTGTCTTCCTTCCCAGTGATACCTACCAGATGAGAGCTGTCCTTGCCCTCTTGGACTCTCTGTGTCTGCGGTTCAGCCACAACTTTAGTGTCCTGATCAGAAGTCATGGGCTCCACCGGTAGAAGTTTAATGTTAACCTCAGGATGCTGTAAAATGACAAAGTTAACAAATAGGTGATTTGTGGGGTATACTATGGCTGATTCTTAAGAGTAACAATGCAAAGCTGTCTTAAAATCCTCAAGTTTTCCAGGATATAGAATCTAAGTAATTTCTGAGAATCACAGAGTAATTTCTCAGTGCCCTCTGGATTATAATTTCAAGAAATCGGGGCCCGGCGGGATGGCTCAGTGGTCTAAAACGCCTGCTTGGGAAAGCTTGGGCGGCTTCAGGGACCGCAGTTCGATCCCCAGCACTACATGCTGTGCCAGCCCTGCCCTCAGGGCAGGCTGAGCTGGCCATAAAAATGAGTGAATAAACAAATAAAGGTTCTGAAACAAGAAAAAAATAAATAAATAAAATAAAAAATTCTTAAAAAAAACCAATAATTTCAAGAAATCTGTTCCTAAGTACATCTTACCAAGAAATAACATTTGCTTTTATTAGTAAGTTTATTCTTCATACCAATTTGGCAATGAAAATACTGGCAAACCATGTGCTAACAACTTTTTTGTGAAAGAAAATTTAGAATGTAAGACAGCATTTGCAACAAAGCCCTAAAACTTCACCAAAAACTTTTACTCATTAGGTTGTTCTCAAAAGTAAATGTTGTCGGGTTCTTTGAAAACTGTTACATTTTACATTCTGTTCATATGTAAATGCTACACAAGACATAATGCGTAGGACAAAGTAAATAGGAATTAAATTAATAATAGACACACAGATGTTCCAGGGCCAGCGGGATGGCTCAGCGGTCTAAAGCGCCTGCTTAGGAAAGCTTAGGCGGTGGCAGGGACCATGGTTCGATCCATGGCACCACATGCTGTGCCAGCCCCACCCCCAGGGCAGGCTGAGCTGGCCATAAAATAAAAAAATAAAATAAAATAAAAAATAAATAAAATAAAAGATACATAGATGTTCCAAAAAAAGACACAAATACACAATTATAAGTTTTGAAAAAACCACATAATCTTTGTATAAATTGGATTTTTTTCTCCTTAGGCAACAGGGATAAACCTATTGAACCCAGGGCTTGTGTACTAAGGAAACCCACAGTTCCTTTTTATTTTGAGGCAAGGTCTCTGATTGTTGACTCAGAAAGGAGCTGGAGAAGTTCTATATATGGTTTGAGGTAAGTTCTGAGAATTAACTGACCTTGATAGATAGCAAGAGATTAATTTTAATTAACACAGGCCTCACTTGAACTTGATTTTAAATACTTAGCAGAAAAGTACAACAAAAAGATGTGTAAAAGCAATGCCATAATAAGAAGCTAAATATAAAAAGGGGCACCAATTGCAGACCTCTTCTAATAGTTTCCAGCTATATCAGTAGCTGGGCACTGTTGTACATCATTAATAAAAACTATAGTAAAATGTATAAAAGCTGAACAAGAATTTTAAAATTCTTTAGCTAAAATTGTCCTTCAAAAGCACTAAACTCCCCATCTTATAGTTAAAACTGGAAAATTAGGACAAAAATAACAGATTTATCCACAACCTCTATCAGGCAATAAAGGGGTTTAAGAACCAGTGAGTTACCATTGCTATTTCAGTGCCTGAAGAACAGTCTTTAGATTTGGCTCTTTCTCCAAATTCCTTTTTTATTTTAGTGCTCATGCTTTGATTATACATGCTCCAATTTCTCAGAAAATTTGTTTATGTTTATCTAGAGGTTGTCAAACTCTTGAGTGATCATGCAGATGGAACAAATATGCTAAATTGCTTTTACTGGGACCCATATTAGACCACACAGAGCCAAGGAGATAGCTCAGGGGCACAAGTGCCTGCCTGGCAAGTGCAAGGTCCTGAGTTCGATCCTCGGTTCCAAAAAAGAAAAACAAAAAGTATTAAACCACATGACATCTATCTGTGTCCCTTCAAATTAGTACTCTGGAGAAGGCCCTGAACTGAGGCTGCTCCTATACTAACCCTGCTCAACTTGAAGCAGCTAGATGAGAACTATGCCCATTTGCCCATAACCATAGCTAGAGATACTTCTTCAGAGAGAAATATTATAGATAGCTCAGTTATTTAGAAATACTGTAGGTATTCAGACAGGGCTAGGCCTAGGAAAGGTTAATGCAGAAGACAACTGTGACTAGAGGCACAATTACAAAAACAAAAAGGAAGAATATGACTACCTCTGCATGCACAATTAGATCTTGCTCACTTTACCTTCAATTTTTAAAACCTGATTATACAAAGTAATACTTTCCATCAAAACTTCACTGAAAAAAGGACAAATCTGACAAGCATGCCTTGGGCTCAAGTCTTATAGGAGGACATTCAAACAGAAATCAGGATAGCCTATTGCAGTTAATCACATGAGTCAAAATATGCTTGTGTTAATGGATAATGGATTACCATTATGGCAAACTTCCTGGAACATGTGACCATGGAGAGAGGAACATCCCAGTCCCATGGTGGAACCTGTTCCTGTCTGGCCCTCTAGTGTGAACATTCTTGAACAAGACCAGAGAAAAATTTGACGTCAGAAGTACTGAGCTCCATGAGGCTACAATACCCATGACACACAGCAGCAGTTCTCAACCCCCGGTGGGGGTCGAACAACCAAAACACGGGTTGCCTAAGCCATCGGAAAATATATATTTAAACCCATGCTATGCCATGGTGAAATGTTATTAGAATTAGTAATAAATATTTCTCAACATATAATTAAATAGTTTTTGTGATTAATCACTATGTTTAAGTTATGTTTGATTTGTAGCAATGAGAATACATAATGATTACATATCAGGTATTTACATTCCAAATCATAACTGTAGCAAAATTACAGTTTTGAAGTAGCAACCAAAATAATTTTTTGGTTTGGGGTCACTACAACATGAGGAACTGTTTTGTGGGGTCATGGCATTAGAAAGGTTGAGAACCACTGACATAGAGACAAATTAAAAAAAAAAAAAGGGAGGCTTGAATGCTTGTGACATGACAGGACCTTCCACAAACTTCTGAAAATGTCTGTTGCCATGATGGCCAGTATAGTCTGTATGCTGTTTCAATGGCTGCAATTACAAAAACAAGAAGGGGAAGATGTTGGAGACCATGAATTTCTAATGGCTAATTTTGCATACTTCCCATTATCTTGATAGGAATAGAGCATCCTTTTCTACCCACTAAGATTAAAAGATGGTCTAGGGTACGATCCTTCTAACGTAAGATCACCTCCACCCTTGACTCACAACACCTTCTCAAATCCATCCTCAATCAATAAATGCCAAGGTTCTAGTTGCCTAGAGGCCTTTTATTCCTCATGAACAACTGGTCATCCTGGGTCCACACTGTACTGTCATTGTTTCTTTCTTTCCTGTTGTGTGTTGAAACACCTGGTAGAAGATTGGAAGCTCACTGTAGGGATCCCAAATAGTGTCTTGAGAATTCTGAGTTATTCCTGCCCATGAATTCTCTTCTCTTTCTTCTTGCCTAATTTCTCCTTCAGTTCAAATACTGCTTTCTGAAGGAAGCCTTGTAGAACCTAACAAAATAAACCAGATTATTTTTAAAACAATAACACAACAAAAACCCCACACAGTCTCTGTATAAACTGGATGTATTTCTTTGAAGTACTAGAAATTGAACCATTGAATCCAAGCCCTGTGTACCAAGGTAGATCTGTTGTATTGTATTGTATTGTACTGTATTGTATTGTATTGTATTGTATTTTCAGATAGGGTCTTGCTAAGTTAATGAACTGTCCAGGTTAGACTCAAACTTGTAATTATAAGTTCAGCCTGGAGAGTGCTAAAACTGCAGGTATGTATCATCCAACCAGGGTAGAAATGTAATTTTCTGAACTATAGATTTTTCTCTAGGATTCATCTACTTTCCACAAATATCCTTATTCTATTTCAAGATATAATCTAGGATAGTTTCATATTGCACTCAGTTGTCATTTCTTCTTAATCCCTTCCAAACTCTGCAAATTACTCAGTTGTTCCTTATCCTTTAGCCTATAATGTGTTAATGAGTTGTTATTATCTTGTACAATGTTCTTTCATTTAAAATGAGTCTGAAAAATCTTAATGTGAAGGCAATGAAGCCATGAAACACTACTCTGCTCATATAATAGGAACAGTGGAGCCAGAGAAGGGAGGAGCTTCTGACAGTCAGAGATGGGATAATGTAATGATCAGAAAGAATAAATGGAACACAAGTGCTATTTGTAAAAATCCAGGAGGGACAAAAACACTAGCACTACCACCTTGCTTACATTTGCAGGTTAAGACACTAAATTACTTTCTAATAATCAGTAAAGGGAAACATCCACTCAGATGAGCTGCATTTCAGAATACTCAACATCTGATTAGGACAAAAAGGAAGGAAAAATACAGCAAATAGTCAAGGAATTTAAAAAAAATTAAAATATTCTAACACCTAAAAACAGTGATAGAGAAGAGCATCAATGTCAGTGAAACTTATCAAGTGAAGAACTAACGGGAACATTCTGAATGGGTGAATCATTCAGAATTTTTGAATCATTCAGACTTTTCTGAAGATACTTTTCAATCATCACTAAATTATAATTCTAGGCATTCTTTATAATACAAGAGATATTCTTGACAAAAAATGTATTTCGTCACATCTTTTAGGTAATTTTCATTTTAAAGCAAATTCTAAGAAACACGTTAAACAGCACAAAGCACAAAGGCATCAGTTAAACCTAAAATGCGGGACAAAGCAGATGAAGTCATTTCTGTACCAAATAAAACGCACTTAAAAAGGAGAGAATTTTTTTGCCATAAAATAAAAAAACTTGAATGAAAATAACAATGTGAGAAATTTTAGGATTCTAAATCAAATAAATTGTTTGAAATGACACTTTGGACACAGGAAAAACTAAACAGAGTCTAGGGGTAATAAAAGATAATATAGAACTTTTATTAATTTTGACTTTAAGATGTTAGATATAGAAACTAAAAAGATTCATAGTTAAAATATATACCTAAACTTGCTTTTAAACATGCCTTTTTTTTTTTTTTTCTTTTCATATTGGGGATCAAACTCAGGACCTTGTGCTTACCACGCAGGTGCTTAAGCCACTAATCTATAGCCCCAGCCCAATATGTCAATAATTTTAAAGGAAATATAAAATTGGCAGGTAAATGGTTGAAAAAACAAGAAACTAGGTAACAGGTACACTGAGGATTACAGTGATATTTTCTCTACCTTTATGCTTAAAATTATCTGTAGTAACAAGTAAAAGTAAAAGGCATGGAAGTATGTACCAGGAATCCTAGCATTCTAGTAGCCTGAAGTGAGAAGATAGCAAGTTTTGAGCCAAGACTAGGCAATTTAGCAAGTATTGAGATGTGACCTTGTCTTAAAATGCAAAATAAAAAGATCTGGGAATACCCTTCAGACTCCAGGGTCAATCTCCAGTACTGAACAGGCTTGAGGGAGTAAAAAACGTATACATATATAGCTTCGATATATTATAAACACACTTAAAAACTTCATATACTTTTTTCTATTTAAAATCTACACGAATCACATAATATGCTAGCCATTTTATGAACAATGTTCATGGCAGTTTTAGCAAAAACTGGGAACATTTAATTACATAAAAGCAGAAACTATTGCAATACATTACAATTATTTAAAATATTCAGAAAAACTGAGTAAAATGGAGTTGCCTATATAGATCAGTATAGGGTACTTGTCTGTCATATGTAAGGCTCTAGGTTTGATGCCCAGATATTAAAAAAGAGAAAGAAAAAAAGAGCTAGGCACAGTGGTACACACCTGCAATACCAGTACTTGGAAGGCTAAGGCAAGAGACCACCACAAGTTTAAGGCCACCTTGGACTATACAGAGTTCAAGGCCAGATCATCTCAAAAACCAAAGCAAGCCAAACCAAAACCTAACCTGAATTTAAAAAACAAAAGCACAACCCCGCCCCATATAACACAAATGGCATTACAGTTAAATTATAACTGCATTTTAAAAATTCACAACTTTTCAAGTGTTTAAAAAAAGGAAATAGAGACTAACAGTATGTAACTGTTAAAACATGAACACAGTCTCTTATATTCTTAATTTTTTGAATAGCTTAGTTAAAATGAGGTAAGCCATGCATGGTGGTGAATTCCAGCACCAAAAGGCTAAGGCAAGAGGACTGCCATGAGTTCTAGATCAGCCTGGGGTACATAACAAATTTAAGACTAGGGAAGACCTTGTCTCAAAGGACAGAAGATTCAAACATGGGAATCAAATATAGGCCTTTCTCCGAATCTACAATAGACAACTAACCTCCCTATTCTCTGTAGCTGCCATGCTTCACACATTCTATTCCTTTAGCCTGGACCTGATTCTGCTCATTCCTTGTCCCTGCACACACAGCATTTTCTGTTCTTCACAACATCATTGTAGGTATGGGTTTTATCTTATCTTCACACACAGTGATGCTCTGATAGAAGACACATAACCCACCAAGAATATAGTTGTACAGTTCACCCCAATGATCTTGCATTTACATTCAAATACATAACGGGTTTACTGCAGTGCTACTGAGATATTACAGTGTTACTGCACATTTCTCTATTTGCAGTCAGAAAATGGAGATTTGCTAAGGTCTCTTCTAACTCTAAATGTCAATGAACAGGAACAATGAGTTAAGAGCAAAAAAAAAAAACCACAATCAAAGGAATCAAAGGAGAGGGACAATACAAAATACTACCACACAGACCCATTTCAGGAACAACAATATAACTATTAAGATCATTTTGCAAAACCCAGTTAAAAAAACATTCATTTGGGTAAGTAAAAAACGTTTCGCCTAAACAAGAAAAATAGGAATATTAAAACCTTTAGAATGCACTAATAGTATATGATCCTCTTTGGGAATCAATTTTAAAAGTAAAAATTTGTTACTTTCCCTGTACAGACAGACATATTTGTACAAAGACAGTTTACCTAGCAAACTGACCTCTTTGAAATTAAGTAAATTCACCCGAAAACAAACAAAAAAAGAAAAGCAGTTAAATAAAGTCATTAAAGCTCAAAAACAGCATTTTAGAATAGGATATTTTTTAATAAAAAATTCTTCCACAAACTCAGTATGTCTATCTCTAGAAAACTGTAATAAAATAGGAATTAAGTTTGTCATTCATTTGGCTTGCATAGTTAGACTACATTGTTTATTTCATAGCTGCCAGCCTCTATGACATTAAAATATGTATTTTTTCACAAAAAAGTAATAGTATCACAGGGTAGATTATTCTATGTGCCTTCCATGCACTTTGCACAGATTATATACTTAAGTTTCTGTGTAGGCTTAAATCATGCAAACAAAGTAATAACAGGAAGCTATTTCTAGGAAAACTATTAGGCTAGGTCTTTATTTTTAAAGATTCAATATATTTATGACAATCCACTCTTCTTTTCATATAGTAAATGTTTTCAAAGACATTGACAGAAAGAAAAAAATGACATCTTAGCTGAGTAGCTGCTTAATTACATTTAAACTAGCACCCAATACTAGAGTATTCCTAACCAGATGCTGCCAGTAAACTCATTATTTTTAAATTTTTCCTCTTATAAGCCCATACCTGTGCTTATTGAAAAGTCCAAGGCTGTGGCAATAGCTCAGCAGTCTAAGTGCCTGCCTGACAAGCTAGCGCAAGGACCCAGGTCCGATCCCCTGTACTGCATCCCATACTGGCTCTGGGACCACCCGGGCACACAGTGCAGCCCAACAAAACTGGGTGCAATGGCACATGCCTATAATCTCAGCACTTGGGAGGCTGAGACAGGAGTATCACTGCAAGCTATGAAGCCTGAGCTATGAAGTGGAGACCTTGTACCAAATAAATAAATAAATGATTGTCTGTTTTCTTCTTTTTTTTTTTTTTTTTTTTTTTTTTTTTTTTTTTTTTTTTGCAGAACCCAGGATTGCACTCAGGCCCTTGTGCTTGCCAGGTAAGCGTGTGTTCTACTGAGCTATCTTCCCAGGCCCCTGTAAATAAATGATTAAAAAAAAAAAAAATGCCAGCTGTGAGAAAACATTACTTATTTTTGAGTTGGTTCTGTTCCTAGGGACAACGTATAATCAGACACAAGATCCAAAAAGAAAAAATAAACAGCAAGATTTTATTGTAAAAGTATCAACGTAAGATACACACCAAATAAATGATATTTTAAAAATCTCTAGTGGATTTTAATTTAGAACTTACCTAGTGATTCTACACACAGAAAAAGAGTCTGTAGTGACTGGTCCTATGACACATAAATTTCTGGTGAGGATAATTTTTTAAAAACATTAATTTAGCTAGGATTCTCATTAAAACACAATTAAAAACTTCAGAATTGCATTAACTATCTGAAATAGTTTACTCATTAAACTTTTGACAAACTACAAGTCACCATTCCTATACCTGCTTATAAATAAATCCAAATAAAATATTTGGGCCAATATGAAGATGTAAAAAATTCTATCTCTTGCTTTGCACTTGGCTGTAATGGAAATTAAATGGGCCCTTGAAGCGGACATTATTTTGAAAAGGCTAAAAGCAGTGTCCATCTTCACACACTTTCACAAAAGAAAAAGTCATTAGGATTGTCTTCCTAAAAATCCAAGCTTCAGTTGTGTACCTTCCCTTGTGAAAAAGGAAACGTTACCAAAGGGATTGCTTACATCCTACACTGCAGCTTAGGGAGGCTACAATGTAGGTTTACTTCATTTAGCCTACAGTGAAGGAGTAACATGTAACAAAAATACTTTGAGTTCAGCTTGTTTACAATATAGTCTTGATCTCTTATTTTTGCTTCTTAGCATTTTAAACATTACTACTTTCTATGTTTGTAGGAATCTCAGAGGTGCCAATTTGCCATATCTAACCCAGAAGTATACTGTACCATGCTATAGACTTAAGCTCTTCCTGTCTTCCCTAGCATCACCTCATTTCCATCCCCATTCCCAAGACTACTAAAGCTGTCTGCTCATTTGCTCCAAAGGTACTTCCAACTGAATTTCTGTGCCTCTGCTTACTTGTGTTACCTCTTTACCTTACTTGGTGGCAAGTAAACTCTATGAAGTTCAGAGAAGAGCAAAAAAAATTTAGAGTTGATATTACATATGTAACATTACTTTTTGGGCAGAGAGCAGTGCTTCTACTTTATTTTCACCTTACAGAATTACATATATATAACTCTTTTACTGCATAGCTTTCTCAATCCATTTTGAATGTGATCATTGAGACCACGGATACTCTCCATAAGAACCTGCACTCATTTGTATTTGAAAACAGAAAGTGCCAATGAACAAAGTAATATTAGCACACACCTGTCCCAAGAAGACAGAATTAGTGTTATAACAGCCAGAAGCTTTCAAAAGACTAAGATCTCTTTTCACAAATACTGGAGAAGATAATGCTTCCTTCAGCTACATGGTTATAAACTTTCTACTCACCTCATCCTATGAATAAGTTACATTTCCTTAAGGCCTGCAGATCATATTCTACTGTATCTCCCAATTGATAATCACTTAACTACTGTCTTTCAACTGAAAATGTATAAAATAAAAAGAATAAGACATGAATGTGGTGAGCAAAACTAGACCTCAACATTTTCAAGAATGATACACACAAAGCTGGAAAAGCAGCCGAGAGCTGCTTTAACTCTATACTGCTCTGAGACATGTTTATTCCTAGAAATGAAGTCAGA
The DNA here is from genome assembly GCA_004027025.1 of Myocastor coypus. NCBI lineage: Eukaryota > Metazoa > Chordata > Mammalia > Rodentia > Myocastoridae > Myocastor > Myocastor coypus. Next base: position 117,148 of record PVJA010000984.1, read on the forward strand.
GAGACTCATCTAAAAACTAAGGTTTCTGGTTTGTCTGTGTAGCTGGGGGAGTGGCAGAACACACTCCAATTTCTAGAACATGAATTGCTTGGAATCTTAGGAAAACATATAAATTACATCTGACACTGACAGGATATTTTCATTTCTTTATACAATAAAAGTCAATTCTTGGGGGGCCTGTGGCTTAGCTCAGTTATTTGAGTGCCTGTTTGGGCAAATAGTCATAGGAGACTGGGGTTCGATCCCCAGTTCCACAAGTCTAACTTGGCCCACTGTTAAGGCAGCCTGAGGCAGCCAAAAAAAAAAAAAAAAAAGTTCTTCTCAAGGGCTGGCCAAATAGCTCAGCAAATTAAAGTGCCAGCAAGCAGGCGCAGGGGCTATGGAATCCCTGGGCCTGCCAGGCAGGCCCTGTCCCCAGGACATGCTGAGATAGCAATTGAGACTGAGCATGGTGGCATGTGCTTATAATCCCAGCTCTCGGGAGGCTGTAAACAGGCAGATCACTACAAGTCCCATCTAGTAGTGTGACCCTGAACATGCTGCAGACCCTTCCCTAAAATACAACAACAAAAAGTCAACTTCTTAAAGTACTATCTACAATAACATAGTTTCCCCATATAGCAAAAGAAAAGTAAACTTTGCTTTGGGGAGAAGATCTGATCCATATTAATCAATCAATCAATAAATCAAAACAAAGCAGTTTGAATGCTTACTGAAGGCAATGAAATGTAGCCAGCAATAAGAAATTTCGAAAGGTCTATAGAGCTTTAAAGCAGTTGTTTATGACAAAGATGGTGGTTATAAAAATGGCAACTTTCTTTCAAGTCCTCACTGTAGCCCTAAACTACTGCCCATACCCTATATGCTTGTTATCTGAACATCCAAATCATTTTCTTTCTTTTTTATTTTTGCAGGACCAGGATTTGAACTCATGACCTTGCACTTGCCAGGCAGGCACCTGTGCCATGGAGCTATCTCCCTGGCCCCTTCCAAATCATTTTCCTTGGAATTAAAAGTCAATTAGCTGTGTGTAGAGAAGCAAGCCTATAGATAGATGCAGCCACTGGGGAGGGTACAATGGGAAAATCACTTGACCAAAGGATTTAAAGATCAGCCAAACAGAGATCTTATCTCAAAAATAAAGGTCATTCATACCATTAATAAGTAATGATAAAATGTCTTCTTTTAAGATACATATACATATCTTCTTAAATTCAGTATTTTGAATATTAGAACATAATAATCTTAGGAGATACTAGGCTTCAAGATGGAATTTTTCATACTTGCATATATAACATGCTGACCATATCTATTCTTCTATTATCCTCTTAACACTCCCCTCTCCTCATAACTCCCTTCTTGTCTAATAATAGCTTCCACTGTACTTTCATATCATCGTTTTTTTATTCCAAATGTCAGGGGAAATAATACTTTTTTTTCTGAGTCTGGCTTATTTTACTTAACATGGCCATTTTCGGTTCCATACATTTTCTTTTTTTTTTTTTCTTGTTTCAGAACTTTTGTTTATTTAATTATTTTTATGGCTGGCTCAGCCTGCCTTGAGGGCAGGGCTGGCATAGCATGTGGTGTCAGGGATCGAACTGTGTCCCTGCAGCCGCCTAAGCTTTCCTAAGCAGGTGCTTTAGACCACTGAGCCATCCTGCCGGGCCCCTCCATACATTTTCTTATAAGACAAAATTTCATTCTTCTTTATGGCTGAATAAAACTACTTTTTTCTACCTACACTTTATCCATTTACTGGCTGATAGGACACCTAGGCTGGTAATGTATCTTGGCTATTGTGAATTGTGTACAATAAAGATAGGTATTCAGGTACATTTGCAACAGGGATGGCAAAACTCTTAGAAGTTTTTCATGATTGTAAACAGCCCACTGTAGCATGAGTGCCATAGATTCACCACCTTACGCTGATTTTAACTTGTCTGACTATATACCAAGGAGTGGTACAGAGCGATCATACAGCAATTTTATACTCAGTTTTTTTTGAGGAACCTCCATACTGACTTCAATAGCATTCCCAACAGAGTAGATTTCCTTCTTAAACTCATTAGCACTTATTCTTTTTGTATTTTTGATAGCCATTATAAGATGACATGAAATCTCTGTAATCTTTCTTGCATTTTCCTAACAGCAAAACATGATGAACATTTTTTCTTATTGGCCATTTGTACTTTATTGCTTTGGGAAGTGTCTGTTGAATTCATTTGCCTGCTTATTGATTAGGAAATTCAGTATTTTTAATGTATATTTTAGTACTTTAGTGAAAAAAGGATATATTAAAAATTATTATCCTAGTAAGACCTTGAAAACTCTTACCTCCTAAGTCAACAGATGGTACCTAAATACTTCCTCAATATAATTATTTAAAAAATCTTATAAACATGAGGTTTTTTTTTTTCCTCAGTAGTCTTTACGTTGCAGGAAGTTTGTAGAAAAAAAACTAACTGAAGAAGCAATGAACTATACATTTGTCCCTCCATCTACTGTCTGGATCTCATTTCCTCCTAGCTTTTCAATTAGGCCTTTCTTTTCCTGTTGCCTTCTTTAATCTCATACTCCCTGGATCTTTCTCCAGTCATTATTTAAACATATCCAAACCTATCCTGCCTCAAAGGACAGTGAAAGGGATGGAGAATGAGAGGTTATTTAATTTATATGAATTTCTCCTAGAGTACTCAAAAATGAACTGTAAAAAGCAATCTGTATTACATCAACTGAAAAATATTGACTAGGACACCTATTAGTACTCCTGTCTGGATTAAATTATGAAAAATGTCAAAATCCCTAATTTTCCTGAAATAGTAATGAAATAAATGACATTTCAGTCAATAACCAACTGCACATGATAGTGGTCCTAGATTACAATGAAGCTGAAAAATTTCTGCCACATAGTGACACTGCATCTATTTCAATATCATGTCATAAATCTAGTACAAAATATTACTCGTTTGTGATGATACTGATATAAACAAACCCTCTGTTGCCAATTGTATATAAATATAGCTGATACAACTATGTACAAAACAGAGTACTTCAGAATTTACTATACTTCCAAGTGTTACAGTATACTACTGTTTGTTTAAAACTTTACTACAAAACAGTATGCTCTGCCAGTCTGGCAGCATGTCCACACTAACCAAGTTTGTACTAAGTACCCTATGATGTTCCTACAATGATGAAACAGACTATCATCAACATAAGTGATGCATAGTTATAAATTACTCCAATCTGACAGAACCGTGCTAAAAATTTGCTTTTAAAAATATTACGATGCTTACTTAGAATCCTGTAATAGACACGGACATGACGATAATGTTTGTATCAGTTTCAAGGTTTATTTTGAAGTCTCCCTACTGCAGTATACCTTGAATGAACCATGAGCGGACTCTGAAATAACGTAAAAATAAACGAGACACTGAACTTAGAGAAAAGACCAGTTACAGTACTAGCTCTGCCATCATTTAGCCAGAATGTATTTCATATTCAGTTGGCTTCTTTGGATTTCTATTTCGGAGACTTCCGAGTTCTAAAATTCTAACACTACAATTGCAATGTTACATTGTTCTTCTAGTAGTTATTTTCAAAAATTAGTCATCAAATCTCAGTTAACAAAATAATGGACATCAAAATTCAAAGTTTCAAAAACTGATTTTCCAACATCAAGGTGCTGCTTCATTCACATTTTATATGAATAGTCAAAAAGAATTATAGGTTCCCCTTATTCCATAGACAATAACCACAATGATTAAAAGTAGATTAAATTCACCAATATATACCCCCACCAAGAGCAGGTAGGTGGTGGTGGTGGTAGTGGTGTCGATGGTGGTGGCAGAATATGAATGAAAAACTGCAAGACACATTCACAGGAACCACTGGTGACACAGCTTCCTCATTTTATCCCTTGGCCTCCTTGATATGAAGCAAATTATTACTGATTCACAGTTACTCATTTACACAACAGTCTGCATTCTACATGAATTGTTGAAGGACAACTTGAACTAGCATGGTAGCCTGATAATGCTTTATCCCCCTGGAGAGAAAGATATTAACCATTGAGGAATATGGAGCTTAAAATCACACCAAGGAGTGATACTCAAGACTTTAACATTACACATTTGTATAAACAGTACTAAAGAGAGGCTGGGAAGATAGCTCAGGGGCACAAATGCCTGCCTGGCAAGTGCAAGGTCCTGAGTTCAATCCCTGGTTCCACAAACAAAACAAAACAAACAAAAAACACAGTACTAAAAAAACACACTAAATGACATTATAATTCTGTTTGAATGTTTTTACCTCCTACAAATACAAAATAAATTGCTTTTACCTTCTAAATACCTGGATTTTCAATGGCATCTGTCCCCCTACCCCCATCCCGTTACAGAGACTACAAGTCTACTTTCTTGTGGCACTGGGGATTAAATCCAGGGCCTTAGCCCTGGTAGGCAAGCACTCTACCACTGAACCACACCTCCAGCCCTCCTCCTTTTAAATCTTAACATGGCTCTGCAAAAATTGCCCAAGTTGTCCTCAAACTTGCTATCCTCCTGTCTCTGCCTCTTGTGTAGCTTGAGGTTACAGGCATGTACCTTCATTTTCAACTCATCTGCTTTTTGGTATGTAGCGGGAGGGAGAACATAGGACAGAGCTGAATCCCTGGGTCCTCAAGCCTACTTTTTAAGGCTACTACTGGTCATACAGTTAGAATCAAGTAATTAAGGCAACAGACTAGTTCCTCAAATAGGTCCAAAAACAAACTGGTTTTTTGACTATGGAAAGGAACAACATGCAACCTGTGTATAGAAAGTAAAAGATGCATGACTGGCTTTCAACTATATTTCAAATAGAAATTATGCAGAAGATAAAACCAATGGGTGCAAAAATATAATCAACAAGCAGAAATAATGTTCAGAAAACTAAGTTTTTAAGGAGAAAGTATTAAAGGAACTTATTCACTGAGCTAATAACCATTGAAACAACCTGTATATTTATATCAACTTAGTCACTTGACTTTTATCCTATTACTTGATCACTGACAATAAAAATACAGCTCTTGGAATGTAAAAACAAAATGTTCCCATTCACATGGTGATGTTCCTAAAAAAAAAAAAAAAAAAAAAAAAAAAAAAAAAAAAAAAAAAAAAAAAAAAAAAAAAAAAAAAAAAAAAAAAAAAAAAAAAAAAAAAAAAAAAAAAAAAAAAAAAAAAAAAAAAAAAAAAAAAAAAAAAAAAAAAAAAAAAAAAAAAAAAAAAAAAAAAAAAATCTGTTAATTAGTTTGCATTAAAAACACACAATAATAAATAGACTTTAAACAACTGGCAAAGGCTACCAGATTTAAGGCATATTTTAAAATCTATTTTTAAAACATGCATGAACATGCATGACTTTGTGTAATACAGACAAAAGGGGTTTTAAGCCAGCTATTCTTCATTTAGACTAGGACTTGGCCTTTTTGAACAAGTGAAGTACAAGGAATGAAGAGGGTTTTCAACCTTGCTGCCAAGTGATATCCATCTGTGTGCACCCATTCCTGCCTCCTCTATATCATTTTCCATAATGCAGAACAATCATTTACAAAAGGTAATTTTAATCATGTGGTTTAAATCCCCAATTGCTTCCCACTATTCTCAGGATAAAGAACAAAATTCTCAACCTACATAGGGACCTCCTAGATCCAGTAGGATCCAGCTCCCCACCTACCATTCCTAGTCATTTTCTTCATCATTAAGCCATGTCTGCATTGTTCAAAACCCTTTACTCTTCAACCTCCAAGTCACTGTACATGTCACTATCTTTGGCTCTTCTCTCTGCACACTTCAACACTTTAATCAATCCCAATACCTACTTGGTGAAGTCTTCCTGATGCCTGCAAGTTTACATCTCTGATAGCTTCATTTTTACACTCTACTTCTATATTTGATGATGAACTGTTTACCTGCCTTAATAGACTGTGAGTTCCAAAAAAGGGGGAGGTAATTTGCTCCTTTTAACTTAGGATTAATGAATTTAGGGAAAAAGAGGTATGACTCAAGAGTACTTGCCCAGCATGAATGAGGCATTGGGTTCCACCCCAGCAGTACAAAAACTAATTAATGGTACATATCATATGCCAGATACTTCTAAGAGCTGGACTTATATCAATGAATAAAACAGACAAAAATGTCCTATAGCTGATAGTTTATAATCAAATACCAAACAAAAACAAAGCCAGATGACAGGCAAGATAGCTCAGCAAACTAAGCACCTGTTCAGGCAAGCACCAGGATCGAGGTTTCATCCCTGTCCTGCATGCTCTATCAACCCTGCCCCCAGTCCTGCTGAGTTACTGAGTCTGTGCGTGGTGGTGCATGCCTGTAATCCCAGCACTGGGGAAGCTGAGAACAGGAAGATCACTACGAGTCTGCGCTGTGTAGTGAGACCCTGTACCAAATACATTTTTAAAAAAGAGCCAGACACAAGTACTTTATATGGCATGTTATAGCATCACTAAGTACTATAAGTAAAATACAGAAAGGAGATAAGGATAGCCAATGGCAGGATATTCCATAACAAACACAACAATATTGAGGGGACTATCTGAGGAAATACAGAGTTAAGAGACATCAGCATTCAAATGCTAGTCTAGGTGACTTTAAATAGAACACCACTGTATATTTAAAATGCATTTCAATATTGTATTTGCTTTAGCATTGGCTATTTATTGATTGAATGATTGTCTTTTTGAGACAGGCTCTCACTATGCAGTTCAGACTGGAGTTGAGCTTACTTTTGTAGCCCAGGCTGGTCTCGAACTCACACTGATCCTCCTGCCTCAGCCTCCCAAGTGCTGAAATTACAGGTGGGCTCCACCATGCCCACCTGGCTGTTTTGATTTTAAAGAAAAGTAAAAGAAGAAAGTGTTATTACTATCAAAAGACTGAGAAACATTAAGGTTTAGTGGTCCTATGATGATATTACTGTACTTAAACCATGCTATGCACTAACTGTAGCTAAGAAAAGTCAATTAAAATTCTGTAAACATAACTTTTAGGCACTTTCAGAAACTTTCTAATATGTTCATTTCAAGTAAAGATTCTCACATTTATGTATGAATGTATGCAAATACATGATCAGCAAAATGGAAGTGGGGAGATGTCTTTAGGCATGCCTTTATCCCTCTAATTGAACAAACTGTATTTTATTTTTTGTCTTTTTGAGACAGGGTCTCACTATACAGTTCAGGCTAGCCTTGGACTCACTTTGTAGACCAGGCAGGCTGTGAAATTGCAGCGATCTTCTTACCTCAAGTGCTGGGATTACAGGCGTGCACCACAACTCCTGGGTAGAAGTAATTTCAATAAACATCTAAGCACGCATAGCCCAGTTTTCATGTGGCCCTAGATGCTAGTAACACAGTCACACAAGATTATAAACTTTAAGCATTATCTAATTATTTAGTAATACTTTTTACTTGATGGCCCAGTACTAAAGAACTATTGTGTACATGCCAGCAAAACTCTGTATAGGGATAGGCACAGTCCAATGCTAACTCTACTTGCCACATGGTTTAAAGAAAGCCAGTGCATATCAGACACTATTCACCTATGTGTGACTGAACAAGTAAAACACAGGAATTACTGGTAATAGTATAGTTGAATCTATCTATGCGGTGTACACCTATGAAGGTCTGATCACTGATAGCAAGCAGACATGTAAGTTTTATTATTTAATTATATTTTACTCCAACATTACAATAAAATATATTTAAAATAAGGTTTGTATGTATATAAACCAACCTATATATCTCACATTTGGTCCAAGACAATATCTCTTAGTCAATCCAACCCATAGAAACCAAAAATTGGATATCAACACCTAAAGTATACCAGAGTCTGGAGAGATATAGTTCAGTGGATTCAAGCAGCTAGTTAGGCAAGCTCAGGCAAGTACAGGAACCATGGTTCAATTCCAAGCCCCAACCCAGGGCGGGCTAAACTGGCCACAGGGTCTGGGGTTTAGTGGCATATACTGGTTAATTTCAGCACTGGGGAAACTGAAAGGAGAATCACCATGAGTCCGAGCTAAATAGTGAGACCCTTCAACAACCAAATATATTTTAAAAAACAATAAAAGTATACTACAACAAGCACTAAATTCATCAAAAAGATTATATGCATAAAAAGATCTTGTCCTCAAGATTAATTACAGTATATGGTAAGGCAAGGGTATATTTCTCACATGCCTGTAATTCCAGTACTGAGGTGGCTGAGATGGGAGGATCATTATAAGTCTGAACTGCTTGAAATTTAAAATCTCTCTCCCTTTTTTTTTTTTTGTAGGACCGGGGTTCAAACTCACAACTTTGCATTTGCCAGGCAGGCACCTAAAAAACAATAAAAGTATACTATAACAAGCACTAAATTCATCAAAAAGATTATATGCATAAAAAGATCTTGTCCTCAAGATTAATTACAGTATATGGTAAGGCAAGGGTATATTTTTCACATGCCTGTAATTCCAGTACTGAGGTGGCTGAGATGGATCATTGTAAGTCTGAACTGCTTGAAATTTAAAATCTCTCTCCCTTTTTTTTTTTTTTTTTTTTTTTTTGTAGGACCGGGGTTCAAACTCACGACTTTGCCTTTGCATTTGCCAGGCAGGCACCTGTGTCACGAAGCTATCCCTCCAGCCCTTGAACTCTTGAAAATTTAAATTCAAACAAACAAACAAACAAACAAACAAACAAAAAACCCTCAAGTTAACTTAAGAAATTAAAGGAATGGGCCAGCAAGATAGCTCAGTGGTCTAAAGTGCCTGCTTAGGCAAGCTTAGGCAACTTCAGGGACCATGGTTTGATCCCGGGCACCACATGCTCTGCCAGCCCCATCCCCAGGGCAGGCTGAGCCAGCCATAACATAAATAAAGATCAGAGAGAAAAAAAAAAAAAAAAAAAAAAAAAAAAAAAAAAAAAAAAAAAAAAAAAAAAAAAAAAAAAAAAAAAAAAAAAAAAAAAAAAAAAAAAAAAAAAAAAAAAAAAAAAAAAAAAAAAAAAAAAAAAAAAAAAAAGAAGAAAAAAAATTAAAGGAATGATTCCTGAAAAACTCCTGAAATACCTAAAAGGGTAAGTTCAGGAACTAAATAAAAACTTTTGAAACTTTAAGTCCTGGGGAATATACAACTTCAGGCAAAGAAACCAAAAGCAAAGGCAGTAAGTAGTATCTGCAATACTATGTTGGGGGTGGGGTAGGTAGCAATTCAGAGGACAGGGAGGCAATGGTCCAACCTGAAAAGTGGGGCAGGAAAATGAAGGAAGATGCAGCATTGGTATGGTCACACAGGAAGAGGTATGCTATGCTCACGAACCTGAGACAGTTCTGATGAGTTTCTAAAAACAGCCAAGTAAGGAGGATATGCTCTTACAAAAGTTACAGTTTTCATTATACAGGTCTTGCTTTAACTTGGCCTTAACCACTCAGCAGAAAAGTTTAACCACGAGGTATAAAAAGTAAAGCTGTATTAATATGCTGAGCTGTAAAAGGCTCAAGTCAACAGCTTCTGACATTGCCAGTTCTGATAACCCACTACTATTATGAACTACTCGACTATATATAGACAGCTACTTTCTCTTAGTTCAATGAGATTTGTACTAAACTGTTCAGAAAATATATCATGTATGCATCTTGTACTCTGAACAAATACTGTGAAGACAATAATATACAATGTACTGATTATTGTAACTGTCCTACTAACTTTTTTGAAACTGTTAGCTGGGCGTGGTGGCGCACGCCTGTAATCCCAGCACTTGGGAGGCTGAGGCAGGAGGATCAGTGTGAGTTCGAGACCAGCCTGAGCTACAAAAGTGAGCTCAAGACTAGCCTGAACTGCATAGTGAGACCCTGTCTCAAAAAGACAAAAAATAAATAAAATAAATAAATAAATAAATAAATAAATAAAATAAAATAAAAAAGTATGAAATACTTTAAAGATTACAATATACTCTATGGACCAAATCTCAAGCTGGCAGGAAATAAAAAACAAGACTATGAAAGACTATGAGAGATGTAAAATTAGCAGCAGCATTCAACTGCAAATCCCTTGTGATTAAAATACGAGTCATGACAGCTTCAACAGAAAAATGGTAAAAAGACAATATATAAAGGCAGAAGGACAAGAGGTATAAGTGAGGTGAGGGAGAGAACAGAAGCAAACACAGATAGCTAAGCTAGTAATTTTCCTTGTTTCTACTGAAGACATATATATGCAGGAAAAATAAAGCATTTGACTATAGGAGGGGGAGGAGAGTCTTCCTAAGAGAAACTAATTGCTTCCTATCTTTTCAATTCTATGTCCTAGAAAGAAATTTTGTTTTCTAATCAAAATTTAAAATAACTTCTGAAAGACAAGATGTCCAACAATACTGACAAACCTAACAATAAGAAAAAGTTTAGCTGGATGTTATGGCACACAACTGTAATCCCAGCACTTTTAGAGGCTGGCACAGGAGGAAGTCTAGCCTAGGCAATTTGGTGAGACGCATAAAAAACCAACTGGGCATGTAGCTCAGTTCACCACGAGAACTGGGGAGAGGCAGCTTCTAGAAACTTAACCAAACTCAAGTTTGGTGAGTTTAACCTCATAAAAACTTCAGACATAATGCCTCATTTAATATGTTCTCTACAATTAACTCACAGAAAAAGACCTCTTCATATGAAGTACAACCCCCAGGGCTGGAGAGAAAGCTCAGTAGAATAAACATTTGCCTGGCAAGTGCAAGGTCCTGAATTCAATCCCTAGTACCACCAAAAAAAAAAAAAAAAGGCTACTAATGAAGTTCAACCCCCCCCCCAAAAAAAGGTATAAGCAAACCCCTGCAGTGGTATCCATTTCTAACACTGTATTTTCTCCAGTAAAATTTCACCATTCATGTTTCCTTCTATACATCAGAAAATAGTTTAATGATTTTATAAAATAAATTCTAAAAATATGCATATTATTAATTTGAAAATATCCTTAAATCTGAGGAAATTTGTAAGGATGTAGCATGTTATAAGACTAATTAAAAAGTGCAAGTTAAGGTAACATGTACCTTACATGGTATTTTCCAACCTCAAACGATCACAAAGGTAACACCTTACTAAAACTGGAAGGCCCAGATTACAATCATAGTTTCTAATTTGATGGAAAATATGAGTGCCAACATAAGCTTTAACAGTGAAAGTTTTTCAGCCATTTCTAAATTGGTGAACAGATCTGACTAGAAATCTATTAATACAAAATTACGTAAATACTATTACAAATCTATGTCCAAACAGTTGCACCTACTTCAAAGTCCCATTTTTTGTAACTACCATTAACAATTTGATACCCCCACTTGTATTTAATACTAAATTTTAGAACTGTCTTAGGATATATGAGGACTGCTTTAAAGAAAAAATGTGAGTAGCCAATCATGACAACTTAGGCCAGTAACCTCACTACTATGGAGTGAGGGTCAAGATGATTACAAGTATGAGTCCAGCCCAGACAAATTTAGAGATTTAGGAAGACCCATCTAAAAATAAAAGGAAGTAGGGGACTGAGGATGCAGCTTAGTGCAAATGCTCAGGATTCTATTCCCAGTACCAAAGACAGAAAAAGGCAGAGAGAGAAAATAAGTGACTAAGAAAATATTTGTCTCCACTGACTTGTTAAATGTTACATATATTTATGGAAATTATACAAAATTCAATAAATTTTCTAAATCTCATTTTTTAAAAAGGGCAATTCCCCAAAACATTAAAATTTCTTCCTGAATTTCCTGTTGCTTAATTTCAGCTACTCTTCTAGAGAACACGGTAAAACCAATGCAAGGAAACTTCCATACTTGTCATCTGTTTTTTCCTTGGCTCCTACTTAAATGTGGAATACAGTAACTTTTTTTCAAATTTACTTTTCCTCAGAACCTTTCTTCTCTGCCATGATGGATGTGATGGGCACGGAGGGTTAAAATCCCTATAGTATACTAAAGTGGACAGCTACAAAACTGTGTATTAAAAATAGGAATTCTTAAAAAAAAAAAAGCCAGTATCTACATGTTTGTATTACAACAGTCCCATAAGACTATTATTATGTGCCCTCCTTTAAGATGAGAAACTTAAGCACCAAGAAAACTATCTTCAATGAGTAAGAGGCCAAACTATTTTCATTTGTGTAAATGTCAACTGAAATCATATTATTTCAAAACATAGGATAAAATTTACTTGTAAACCAAGTTTCAAAGTATACCAAGTAAATGTATGGTTGAGTAAACTTGTTAATTTGATACCTTTCAGAAAGTATCTATTTTAGCAACTCTAGCAAGCCTCCACAGTTACTTCTTGTAACTTTGTAAACTATGTCTTGTACAACTTGATTACAAAATTGCCTTTCAGTATATTAAACAGAGAAAAAAGCCACAACCATTTCAACTTCTGTAAATTGCCCTGACTATAAATTAAGGCAGACACGCAGGTTAGGGAAGTATGGAAATTGTATACTATGTATACTATTTGACCACCGAAAAAGTGAATAGCGTTCTTTTTTTCCTTTGTGGTCTTTCTAAACTACAACTTGGCACAAATTTCAAGTCCATTTTAAACACTGACACAGCTGAAAATAAGAGAACAGCTAAATATCCCAAAAGAAAAAAATGAAAATTACTTGCACATTTACTTACAAGATTCACCTTCAAGTTGATATTGCCTCTCAAAAAACCAAAACCAAAACAAACCCTCACGCTTAATGCATATACTTACAAACTCCACTGTAGAATCGTTTACTGTTACCAAAAACTTCAAGCTTCCAATTTATGACTAAGGTATTTTGCAGGCAACAAAGCCTCAAATTAAAGTCAAATAAAAAACTTTATCTTCTATTTGTCTTTTACTGCTACCTCAGCCAAAATTCAATAAATACAAGGAAAAATGGAAGATTACACTGAGCAAAAGTGAAGTCTGAATAATGCTTAAAGTTGCGGTTGTAAGCCACTGTGAAGCGGATAGTTTAAAGGTTCCTACAGTCCCAGGGCAAACAATCATCATTGTCATGTTTAACTTCTGTTTTTAACTCCTTGAGAATCTGGCCCAACTCAAGTTTATCAAGTGGAAAAAGGTGGCATTCGAAACACACTTGAGCAACAGGATCCCAACTTCCTGGTTCTAAAGGAATGCGATTCCCCACTGACCCATCCTTCCAGGATAAGCAGAGCGGCCCCGCGCCCAAGGGACCAAAGGACTAAGGGACCAAGGAACCAAGGGGGCAAGGCTCGGAGCCGCACTGCGGGTCCCGGTGCTGGCCTGGCCTGGGGCGCTCGCGGTCCGCGACCCCAGCGCATCCTCTTTGGGTTACAGCCTCCAACTGGCAGGGACCAGACCTCAGGGGCGACCCTGGGCCCGCCCGGCTTCGCCACGACCCGATCAATCCGTGCCGCGCCGGCCCAGTCCAACCGGGGCCCGAGGGTCCCTTCCGCCCAGCCCGGCCTTGCTCGGTCGGCCCAGGCCCTGCGTGACCCCAGCCCAAGTCCCCCGGTCCTCCCGATCGTGGCACTGCGCGGCTCTCCCCGACTCCAGCCCCAGCCGTAACCTGCCCCAACCCGTGCGCGGTCCTAGCCCGGCCTCTGTCCTCGCTGGCCTGGCCTGGCCCAGCCCTGCCAGCCGCGGGCCGTGTCCCTCCAGGAAGATGGCGGCTCGGTGACAGGCGGGAGTGGGCGCGGGTCCGAGCACACGCCGGGAAAGAAAACTGGTCTACCGGTGGCTAAAGAAGACCAGCTCACCTGTCAGCACCGCCCGCCCCGCCCGACCGGCCGCCCGCGGGCTCCTCGCCGCAGCCCCGGTGCCCGGCGACCGCGCAACACGCGGGGACGGCCGAGGAGGGAGACGGCAGGAAGAGGCGGCGCGGCCGGGCCGGGCCGGAGGCAGGTAGGAAGGGTGGAAGGGGTCTGGTGGTGGCGGCGGTGGATTCTTCCCCTTTCGGGCCGAAAATGTCTCAATCTCGAGACCCCGGTTCCCCAACGCTCCTTCCCGTTCGCATGAGAACACACAGCTCCCACTTCCGGGGCCCAGCGGAAGTCCCGCCCCCGCTCGTCCCCGCGCGCCCCCGCTCCCTAACCCGGCGCACCTACCCGCTGGGCCAGCCGACTGGCGCTTGAAGCCCGGCAGAGACTCACGTCAGGAAAGCGCTGCGCGGGGACTGGGTGCGCACGGCATCAGAAACGCCCCTTCCCCTCCCGTCCTCTGCGATCGCACCCTCTCGCGGGCGCTGTGATTGGCGCGAGCGCGTGCGCGCACGCCGCACGCCCCGCCCCGCTTCGCGCACACCTCCATTCCCCGCCCCGCACCGCAAGCGCTGCGCCTGGCAATCACTGGCCGCGTCCGGCCTGGCTGTCGCCGCCGTGTGCCACGCCCACCCCGTAGCCCCACCTCGCCACCCCGGCGCAGCTAACGGGCTGGGCGAGGTAAGGTAGTTCAGGATCCGGTCCTGTAAAGGACTTCGTGGGCGTCCGGCCACCTGCAGTCTCAGATGGCTGGGTCTGCATGGGCAGGAGTGGCAACCTTTGCCCCTGCCCCGCTGTTCTGGGACCTCCCACCCTGCCCTTGCTCAGTGCCACTCTGGAGAGGCCGATCCTTGCCTACCCGCGCCTCGCCCGCGCTTCCTGGAACGGTGACCCTTTCCTCTGATCTGCCCTTCCCACCTGGGCTCCTAACCCCGCCTGTACCCCAGGACCGCAAGCCCTGCAAAACCGGAGTCTGACAACCCAAGCCCCTGCCTCAGACTCCTGAGCTTTTCCTCCACCTCGGGTGCTTTGTGCCTTTACCCCTCTCCCAGGCCCTGAGTCGGGACAGTGAATGGCAGGTGGGGTCACACTGGGGTATGTGTATTCGCTCTGGAGCAATTGGAGGTGCTCTCAGCTGCTCCTCAGCAGGAAAAGTTAAATTTTAAATGTGGATGGTGAAGACGCAAGAATAGCAAATTATTTTGCAACACTTTATTTTACCAATCCTATCTCTGATACATTTCATGGAAGAAAGCAAAAGGAATTTGGACTTTTAAAAAGCTTGCTGTCTATTTTCCGGTATCCCCGGTCTGATTATCTCAGTGTCCACGATTATCTTGTACTTGTGCTGCTTCCTTGTTCCTATTCGTGATACTCAAATTCTCACAATTTTACATTTGAGAAAAACCCTTACAGAATCTCATACATTGGGTAGATCGGGCTACATTGAGAGTATTCGTGCATTCTCCGATGTGATACCTTGTTTCGTCCTAGACAACTTGCAAGTACAGTAATTATATTCATAGCCATGTTTATAATCATCTCATTGCGATTTCAAGCCTGTACAAAACCAGGACAAAGACAGCATTAAAACTCTTCTGTCTCTCCCTGCTAGTATTGCCTGCCTTGTTTCTCACCAGATTTAATAGCATGGCTAGGCTACATCCAGCATTCATAACCGTAACAAACATTTTTAGAAGCCAGGCGTTGTGGCACATGCCTGCAATCCAAGCACTAGGGAGGAAGAAATCAGGATGACCACTACAGGTCCAAGCTGCATAGTGAGACCCTGCACACACACACACACACACACACACACACACACACACACACACACACACACACACACACAAAGAAAAAAGAAAGGAAGGAAGGAAGGAAGGAAGGAAGGAAAGAAAGAAATGAAAAGACATTGAGTTGTAAGGTCTGTAAGGCTCTAGATTTTGTACTATAGGGTTTGCTGAAAGGCAGAATTGCAGTTGAAGTCTTCAAAAAAACTCACATAGGGCTGGGCAGTCATGATGCTTCAGGTTTGATCCCCATCATGGACTGAAAAAAAAAAAGACAGGAGAAACCTGAGTTCCTGAGCACCTTAGGGTGTGATTTTCCTCAAGTGTTCTTACCCTACTCCTATTGGTCATTTTTTTTGTTTACCTTTTCAAGATATACCTCGAATATCAATCATTTAAATATTTTCTTTTTACATAATTGATTTCCTTCCTAGGTTTTCTTTGCACTTGGTCCATAGTTCTACTAAATCTTTATCATATCATATAATTTTCAACTGACATGATTGTCACCGCCAAATGGTCAGTTCCCTGGGGAAAGAAACAGCTGAATGGTTTCTGAGATGGAAGAAAATAAAAGTAAAGGAATTTGGACAATGTAACATAGGTGGCACATTGTACTTAATCAGTAAAAGTCTGTTGAATGAATCATGGACTCGAGTATGAAATGATATCCTTGTTAAAGGCCAGAGTTTCAGCCATATCTAAAAATATTGTTTTATTGTCCTAGCACGTTCTGTGAAAAGTAAACTTTTTTCAACATAGTGTATTTTATCATTCAAAAATTACCTTATCTGTATATTACCAAACTTATTTGTGATTCAACTACAGTACCCAAAAATCTATTCTTAATGACTTACAACTATTCATGTGCCCATTACTTAAACAAATATTTAATGTATACTGTGCCTTAGTTAATCTGCAAAGTTCTGGGAAGAAAACAACAAAACAGGAGAACAGCAGGTAAACACTAAGAAGTGAAAAAAAATGGGTTATGAGGGAGGACATAAGCCATTTTGAGAAGGAACCAGAAAGTGATCCCAAGGCCAAAGACGAAGGCTGGCAGGGCTTCCCACAAGCCTTCGATGCAGGAGGAACTGCAGCTGAGAAGAGGCCCAACCTTTTCAGTGGATCAAGATTTTATTATGTGGCAAGGTGGGGCCTTTGGAAACTTTTCTGTGGAGTATCTCTGGCCAAATAAAGGCCCAGAAGACAGACACGATATGGAACTGGTGCAGTCAAATTAGGTGGAAGTATTAGAATGCTTTGAATTGAAAATATGGATATACTAATGCAGAAACCAAAAAAGTAAATAAATAAGTTAAAAAATAATACAGATGAGGTAGGACAAGCAAGGAGAAGCTCTTCTTTAAAGTAGAATGCAGCCAAGTGTGATGGTAGATGTCTATAATTCCAGCACTTAGGACACTGAGGTGGAAGGATGTGGCCAGCATGAACTACATGACTTTGAGGATAGCCTGGACTACATGGCAAGACCTTATCTTTAAAAAAAAAAAAGTACAATGCAAATTTGTAAATGAAATATTATGAAAAATCTGTTATGTTGCAGCTATCAATTTATATGGACAAGAATCAACAATAAACACTAAAAGTCATTAAGTTAAAATCTATCAATGAAAAAGTTATAGTCAGCATTCAGTTGTATTGATCATTTGTTAATTTCAAGGGAACAAGAATATTTTACATTAGACAACTATGTGGATCTCACATGTGCTCAAAATTAGCATCAATAATAATGACCTTCTGAGTGACTACCACTAACCATGTGACTGCCTCAGTTATGTGGTATTCCTGTTAAAATGTACAAACAAATCATGAGAGACAGGCTGAAGAGATAGCTACACAGTCTAAGTCCCTGCCTGACAAAAGGACCTGGGTTCCATCCCTGGTACCACATGTCTTACCAGCCCTAGAACCCAGGTATGCTGTGCCGGCCACCAAAACCAGGCATGATGGCAGACACCTGTAATCCCAGCGCTGGGAAGGCTGAAACAGGAGGATCAGTATGAGTGTGACGTGCACAGTGAAATGAGTAAATAAATAAGAAAAAAAAAAAATTTAGAATTTTTTTTTTAATTTTAATTTTTTTCTTGTTTCAGAATTTTTGTTTGTTTATTTATTTTTATGGCTGGCTCAGCCCGCCCTGAGGGCAGGACTGGTGCAGCACGTGGGTGCCGGGGACCGAACCTCGGTCCCTGCATCGAACCTCGGTCCCTGCAGCCGCCTGCAGGCGCTTTAGACCACTGAGCCATCCCGCTGGGCCAAGAAAAATTTTTTAAAAATATCACCAGAGACAATAGGACAAACTCAAATTCAGAGACATTCTCCCCACCCCACCCCCACCTTTTGGCTAACACAGTTTTGTACATACTTTACACTTAACCAAAGGTGAGAACAGAAGTAGTCCAGAATGCCACAGGTCTGAGGCATAAAACCGGGGGACTGCTTAGTTTGAACCAGGTTTATTTCTCTTTGAGGTGCTCTTGGAGATTAGATGGCAGTGAAGTTCTAATCCATTGAGACATTCTAGACAGCATGCAGTCCAAAGCTTATACCAGTGTTGTCAGCCTCCAGCATTCTTTATTTCTGCTCCTTTGGCCTCTGTGGGTGTACGAGCTATTTTACTTGAAACTCTGTCACATCTTCTTTTCCATCTGTATGTTTGCTTCTTCCTCCACTTGGCTCTCAGGGTGCAGAGATTTCTAAGAAGAAAACATTAAAGTCAAGAGATAAAATTCAGGAACATCCTATAAAACAACTGGCCCATACTCTTTAAAAATGTCAAGGGCATAAAAGACAATAAGGACATAAAAGACAATAGAGGACATTTTTCAAATTAAAGGAAACTAGGGCCAGCCAAATAGCTCAGTGGATTAAGCACCTGCAAGCATGTGCAGGGACCAGGGGTTCAATCCCTGGCCCTGCCATTTCTGCCCTTGGGGAATGCTGAGCCAGCAATTGAGACTTGGTGTGGTAGCGTGTGCCTATAATCCCAGCTCTTGGGAGGCTGTAAACCGGTAGATCACAACAAGGCTGATGTAGTAGTGAGACTGATCACCCTGTAGACCCTTCCCTAAAATTAAAAACAAAAATGAAAACAAAAAAATTAAACTAAAGCGACAACAATTCAGTATACTGTGTAATCCTAATTTATATCCTAGATTGGATTGAAAATTTGTTATAATGAGCCAGGCATGGTGGCACATGCCTGTAATCCCAGCACTTGGGAGGCTGAGGCAGGAAGATCGGTGTGAGTTCGAGACCACTGGGCTACAAAAGTGAGCTCAAGGACAGCGTGAACTGCATAGTGACACCCTGCCTCAAAAAGACAAAAAAAAAAAAAAAAAAAAAAAAAAAAAAAAAAAAAAAAAAAAAAAAAAAAAAAAAAAAAAAAAAAAAAAAAAAAAAAAAAAAAAAAAGAAAAAGAAAGAAAGAAAATTTGCTATAATGGATACTATTGACATTTTAATATCAACTATATAAGTCTTATAACAAAGGTTATATTTCCTCATTTGGATAATTGTGTTATAGCTTTGCAAGATCTTTGACCTTAAGAGATAAAAACTAAATACTTTAGGGGTAAAGGATCAAGATATCTGGTAGTAGCCAGATGTGGTGGCACATGCCTGTAATCCCAGCACTCAGGAGGCTAAGGCAGTAGGATTGCTGTGCGTTTGAGACCAGCCTGAACTGCATACATCAAGACCCTGTTAAAAATATATATATATGATATATATCACATATATATATCATATATCACATATATATATCATATATATCATATATATGGAAGTTTTTCTCAAATAGTTTAGTGAAATATGCATGTATAAATTTGTGTGTGTGTGCATGTATATGTACAGATAAAATTTAATTGGTAAATGCAGTTATACCATACATAAGTACATTACAAATTCTCTGAAAATTTAAAATTCTTCAGAATAGTTATTTTTTAGAAATACTGAAGTACAGCACTTGCAAATGCCTCATTTTACACTGTATCTAGGATTTTCTCCAATATAATGTAAAGAGGGGATAGAAATGATGAGACAGGCATGGTGATGTATGTCTATAATCCCAGCCCTTGGGAAGCTAAAGCAGGAGGATTACTGTGAGTTCGAGGCCAGCCTGAACTACACGGCAAGCCCTGTCTTAAGAAAGAAAAAGAAAGAAAGAAAGAAAGAAAGAAAGAAAGAAAGAAAGAAAGAAAGAAAGAAAGAAAGAGAGAGAAAAGAAGGAAGAAAGAGAGAGAGAAAGAAAAGGAAAGATCAGGACAGGACAGGAAAGAATAAACAAACTGATATTTTGAAATCTTCTGAAGTTGTATATGATTGATATATGGGGGTTCATCAAACTGTTATCCCTTCCTTTGCATTTTGTAAATTCCCCCATGTGAAATCAAAATGTAGAAATAGATTTTAATGCATTTTAGATCGTGAAAATGTGTTGTTAAAAATGTAGTCAAGGCCGGGCGTGGTGGCTCACGCCTATAATCCCAGCACTTGGGAGGCTGAGGCAGGAGGATTGGTGTGAGTTCGAGACCAGCCTGGGCTACAAAAGTGAGCGCAGGACCAGCCTCAACTGCATAGTGAGACCCTGTCTTAAAAAGACAAAAAAAAATGTAGTCAAACAAAAGGACTAAATTTCTTAGGCTATTCCCTATTTCTGCAGTAGAGGACGAAAGGCATGGCACCACCTCTAGTCCTTCATCCCAGGGAGGTAGGTTGGTTGGATATATCAGAGCTGAGTGTGCAAATACCAAACCAGAATGAGAAATTAGAGACAAGGGCAGGCCAATAACACATGGAAGGGAGAAGGAGGGTCAAAATAACATTGTTCATGGGAGCCCACAGGAAATACTTAGACTTTGTCTGACATGGAATCTTTGAATGGAGAGGGTGGATCATATCTCAGAGTTTCTGGTAAGACCAGTCCCTTTCACAGCAACATAACAATTGACAAAAAAGAATTCTAAGAGATCTTTTCCTACAGTGTGCATTATAGTAGCTGAAGCTAGCCCCCATGCTGAAACTCACAGAAAAGATGTACACTTCTCAGTTAAGACTTATGAAGTTTAACTTGTACTTTCTTTGAAGGTAGTACCATTCTGACATAGAATATGTGGTGTTGTAGCTTAATTTGCATTATTTTTTTTCCTTTGTGTGTGTGTGTGTGTGTGTGTGTGTGTGTGTGTGTCTTATTTCTTGAAAACATGTACTGGGACAGTTGACTTACATAATACCTATGCATATAATACTTAGGTATAAAATGATCATCTAGACTGGGGAGATAGCACAGCAGACTAAGTGCCTGGCTAGTAAGCACAAAGACCCAGGTTCAGTCTCCAGTACTGGGAATGGCATGCTATGCAGGCCACTGAAACTGGGCATGGTGACACATGCTTGTAATCCCAGCACTGGGGAGGCTGGGACAGGAGCATCACTACAAGTACAAGCTGCATTGCACGACCCTGTACCAAATAAATAAATTAAAGACTTTAAAAAACATTTCAAGAGGCTGGACAGATAGCTCAGTGGATTAAAACACCTACTTAGGCAGATGCAGCAGCCAGGGTTCTATCTCTCCCTATATCCCCCACTGTGCCTGCCCTGTGCTTGGGACATGCTGAGACCAGTGATTGAAACTGGACGTGGTGGCAGAGCCTATAATCCTAGCTCTTGGGAGGCTGAAAACAGTAGAATCACTACCAGTCCAATCTGTATAGTGAGACCCTGAGACCCTGTACTAAATACTAAACAAACAAAATAAAAATGTTTTTAAATGACCATCTGCTCCCTACTTGTCTCTGTGAACTATTTGTTGCCATCCTCATTGGTGCAGTGACACCTGCACCTGCCATCAATATGACTGAACAGATGACACTTCCTGGGACCATCAAGGGTCGCAGTGGCTGGGTAGCCCACGTTGCTACCACCCCACAGTTCCCGGACATGATACTGTCTGCTTCTCAAGACAAGACTATCATGATGTGGAAGCTGACCTGGGATGAAACTAATTATGGTATCCCTCAGTGTGCTCTGAGGGGTCACCATGGTGCTCTGGGTCCTGGGATGGGACCCTGTGCTCTGGGATCTTACAATGGGAACCACCCCAAGCCAATTTGTAGGCCATACCAAGAATGTCCTGAGCACGGCCTTCTCTGACAACTGGCAGATGGTATCTGGATCCCAAGACAAAACCTTAAAGTTATAGAATGCTCTGGGTGTATGAAAATACACTGTACAGGATGAGTCTCACTTGGAGGGGTGTCTTGTGTCCGTTTCTCACCCAACAGCAGCAACCATATCATTATCTCCTGTGGCTGGGACAAGCTGGTTAAAGTATGGAATTTGGCAAAGTGCAAGCTGAAGACCAACCATATGGGCCATACTAGCTGTCTGAATACTGGTGATGGTCTCTCCGGATGGACCCCTCTGTGCATCTGGAGGCAAAGATGGCTGGGCCATCCTGGGGGATATCAATGAAGGCAAACATCTTTATACTTTAATTGGAGGGGACATCAGCAATGTCCCTAACTGCTTCAGGCCTAACTGCTATTTGATTCTGCACTGCCATGGGCCCCAGCTTCAAGATCTGGGACTTGGAGGGTAAGATTATTGTGGATGAACTGAAGCAAGAAGTTAACAGCACCAGCAGCAAGGCAGGTGCACTGCCTCCCCAGTGCACCTCTCTGGCCTCATCTGCTGATGGCCAGACTTTGTTTGCTAGCTACACAGATAACCTGGAGTGAGTGTGGCAGGTGACTATTGGCACCTGCTAGAAACGTGTGAGCTTTAAAAATATATAAAAAAATAAATAAATAGGTGATCATCTAAGCCAGTGAAAAGATTGCATTTTCACCTTGATCATGTGCCTGACAGTGGCTCCCATAAAGAAAAAGAGTATGTTGATGTGCCACAAGATTTTTTGAAAGATTTCTCAATTTGGAACTGGATATTTTGGGCAGAGAACCATATTTATAAGCAGGTTATGATTTCATTACATTGAGAAAGTATTAAGCACCTGGAGACCTTGCAAAGTGCACATTTTTTAATCTAATGTTTGCTAAAGCCCAACTTAAAAAAAAAAGTTCCTCTAATAAAAAAGTTTGTTATCTGGAGCTCTGTCCTGGTTTCCATTGTACTAAAGGATGTGGGGAGAGCTGGCTTTCCCTCATATTTCCTTGTTCCAGATCCCTCACCCCTTCACATAACCCTTGCTCTGTCAAACTGGGACTTGACTTAAGGCCTCCTCTGGGCATCTGGAAAGTCAGGAACAAGAAGTGGGGCCAGGTCTCTTTCCATTCACCACCTTGGTGAGAAACACAGCCATATCTGAGGAATGTGGTTGTCCCTCTGAAGATCCTCCTAAGAAAGAGAACACTTTACTTGATTCAACAAGTGAGCATGCCTACCCAAATGGGGTAGTCTTTATTTGCTAATAGAGGTATCCAGACAAACAACACTAGCTTGCTTCTTTCTTTCTTTCTTTCTTTCTTTCTTTCTTTCTTTCTTTCTTTCTTTCTTTCTTTCTTTCTTTCTTT
>PVJA010000985.1:0-140018 GCA_004027025.1 Myocastor coypus
TACTTTGTAGAACTGTTGTCAGTGTCAGCCTTCGGGATGAGTCATGGCCATTGCTTGGCCATTTTGCTTTCTGTGAAAGCCTGAGAGAACGTTTTTCTCTGGGTGACTCTCCTTAGATGCACTATAGTTCATTCATCCCTTTCCTCTGAGGTCCCATAATCTCCTTGACCAGAAAATTTGGGACACCTCTGAGTTATAGGATATTACAGCACAGGTTCTCTTATATCCTGGGTCCTTACTGACCTTGAAGGGCTAGGTCCAAAATATTGGCTATCCTTATAGCCCTTCTTTTCTATGTGCAAGTTCTATAAAGAAAATTTGCTTTGTGGGTTTCAAACACCAAAAGTTTTTAAGCCTCTCTGTGCCTTAGTTTTCTCATGTGTACAAAAAAGGTAAGGGCAGAAGCTACTTTCTAGAGCTTGTACAGGGTTAGGTGGGGTAACACAAGTTCTTAAATCAATCCTATATGTGATAGTCACTAGGAGTTATGGTCATTTTATAATGCTGCAAAGAGGATTTTTAGAAGGATTCCATCTTCTAAAAGATGTCACTGCTGGTGAACGCAGAGGTTGTTTTCCTTTTCTGGGTGGTAGGTGGGCGCTGCAGATAGGCCACCATGCTGGCCTCAGACCTAGCTGGGGACTTCCTTCGAGGCTGTCATCCCTCCTCAGGCCGAGTCTTGCACAGAGGTATGAGCTCAGAATGCAGCGGTGAGCATCAAATGTGATTGCTCATGAAGAAGTGCAGCTTGAATGAGCAGTCTTGAGCCTAAATGTCTCTCAGGTAGGCCTTCACATCACGTGTACATGTTGGCCATGCCTTCTATGTGCTGTGTTCCCCAAATGCCAAATAATAAGGAACAAACAAAGCATCATAAAGCTACATAAACCAACACAAAAAGAATACAATTCCTTTTTCATCCCAACTCTGATTAGTCATCATTCCAGGAGGTAGGGGAAGATTCTTGTCCTGTCAGAGCCAATGACATATGACAATGACACAGTGGCCACTCCATGGTGCTCTACAGGTTAACACCCCTGTGACTACAATCACTCTGAGAGATTAAAAGTATTCATCAAATACTTGTTCTACAAAGAACAATTTAATCTCTTCTTTTAGATCTGTTTTTTTTTTAAGGCTGACTTTATTTTAGGATTCTTGAATAAGCCAGAGCACTTTCTGTAATAGAATTAATTATATCAAATGTCCAAGACACAGGGATTCAAGACTCCACATTTTAAATGTAACCAAGGACTCAGAACTTGGTGCAAGGCTGGGCATGCAGAGGAAATGGTGCCCACACAGCTGACCAGAGCCACTCCCTCCCCTCAGGCCTGGAGCACACAAGCTGGGTGCTGAGGACCACATATGTGGATGCACCCCAGCCCTGGCACACAATCTCACAGGCAGAGACCACTGAATGCTCAGTACTGTTTTCTGAGGCTGCCTGTGGGTAGCAAGAGGCGTCTGCACTCCCCAACTGTTTCCTTGATTTGCACTAAGGCTGTCCTGCCCTCCACAGTCCTCATCCACCCACAGTCTGGGACTCCAAGCTTAGTTCCGTCCTTGGTACCAGATCACTTGTCCATGCTACATGGCAGTAAACAGGGAAAACAGGAGCAAATAATTTGGGCACAAAGCTCACTATATCATACTGCATGACACTGTACTATTCAATGGCTGTAAGCCCTATATCCCAAGTGCTGCAGCTCAGTCTCCAGAGATCCTACCCAGGCAGATGTAGCCTGAGGACCTCCATGGCTCTTGGCTACAGCTCTGAAGGCCCCTACTAATGGCTTATGACCCTGCAAGCATAGGTCAATCTAGATTTGTGGTGCTCTGCTGTGTGTGGTTCGGCCTTGGCAGACATTCAGCCCTCCCCCAAACAAATTTCCAGCCTACTC
Source organism: Myocastor coypus (assembly GCA_004027025.1). Taxonomy (NCBI): domain Eukaryota; kingdom Metazoa; phylum Chordata; class Mammalia; order Rodentia; family Myocastoridae; genus Myocastor; species Myocastor coypus. The sequence continues at coordinate 1,905 of PVJA010000985.1, forward strand.
TAATGGCCAAGAGGTAAAACTACCATGTCCGCTGACTTTAATTTCATAAGCACTGTGGTGGAAACCCCTGGGGGTTCTACTGAGGTGCTTGCCCACTGGTTTGCCATCTGACCTTGAGGGGTTCTGGGCAACACATGCAAGCTCTGCATTAGCAGACATAGGCTAGATAGAGTCCAGCTGACCAGTTGGGTTCTCAGATTCTCTGACAAGGCACATTGCTTATAAAATAGGTATAACAGTATGCACTTTGTGAGAATCAAATGAAACAATGAAAGGAGAACCTATTACACAATGTCTACAACTTATGAAATAAGTTCTGTTTGTAATACTGCATAAATATTGTTAATGACACTACTGTTATTAATGGTAAAGCACCAAAGCTTATGATTTATCTTGTTCTCCAAAGTTTAGAGGTCTAAGGATAAGTCCACAATGGCATCCCTCTTACGACAGCCCTTGAGCGTCTCTTCAGTGGGAGAGAAAAACGGTGGCTATGAAGACCACACATCCTGCCCTGGCAAAGCTGGGCCCCAAAAACATTCAAATGGGAATGTGGTCACATGTAGCCTGCTGTGGCCATTGTATTTTTATATATGGAGAGGAAAATGGAGAGAAGTACTCATCAGTATGTAAAACTACAGAGAAAACAGTAGAAGATTAGGTAGATCATTAACAGCCTATATTCTGCCTGAATTCTTGGTATTCTGCCTGACTTATTTCAGCTATGCCTGTGACATCTTGAAACAAAACACTTTGATGATAACATGTGCTGTGGGTCTAACTACTGGTAACCTCCCAGTGATTTAAAAATGCTTCAATACACTGTACTTAGAGCAGTGAGACTACTCTGTGTGAGATCAGCAGTAAAATACATGTCGCCATACATTTGCTCAAACCTACAGAATGTACAAAACCAAGTGTGTGCTATGATGCAGTCTTAGACTCTGTATGACAACAAAGGTGTGCCTGTGAGGATACAGGAACTGTAACTAATGCAAAGATGCTGTTGTCACCCTCCCTGGTTGGGAGAGGATATGGATGTGGGAAGAGTAGGTACGTGGGGATCTCTAATTCCCCACTGATTTTCCTATACATCTATAACTACTCTAGTAAACAAAAGCTATTTAAAATTAGCTGAAAATACTCTACATCCTTGTGAACACAAAATAGCTTTATTTTACTCTGCTGCCATAGTTCCCCCTGATGGGTAGAGGTGTGAGTTGCAGCAACACAAAGACATCCAGAGACCGATGTTGGCCTGAATTCGGGTAGAGCCTGCTGCCTCACTGTGAACTTGAACAAGTCACGTAACCCCAAAAGGCTCAACTTCCTGATAATAACGACTGCCTCTCTCACTAGATGGGAATTTTTACAAAGTCCAAAGGAAAGAAATAAACTACACAATATATATTAAACATCATACTAGGAAGGTAACACAATAGATTTTGGTCATTTCTAGGAGATTTGGAGGAGAAGTATACTGTTAATCTCAGAATTTCAAATTTTAATGTAGAGAAGGATGACTGTCTTGTACTCAGGGGCAAGTAATCAAAATTTAGAACATTGTTGTTGTTGTTTTAATCTTAAATCATTTTAAGAGGAATATTCTTAAGGAATATTTCCTTAAGAAATATTTAAGAATGTTTTGAATGGATTATAGATTAAATTTTTAGGTGAAAAGCAGGACAATGTTTAGGATTTCATGTTTACTACTTTGATGCTGTCTTGTAATCCCTGGGCCTACTGCAGGCTAACTGCAGTCCATTAATAATTCCTCCAAATGATCTAATCTGTTGACCTGAAATGGCCTGTAGCTTTCAAAACATCTTTCACAATAACACAAGTCAACAGCTGTTCCTAAGATCACTACAGCTAGATTAACAAGAACATACCATTGTTTTTGCTTTTTTGTTTTTCTGGATTTTCCTTGGCTCCATGGAGTATGTGTGTGTGAATTACCTATGTTACTCACATGGCACAAGGGAATGGGAAATGTTCAAAACAGGAATGTGTAGCATCTGCCTTTCACCCTGCTGGGAACATGAAGTCCTCCATTTCTATGCAGAAGCAAGTGGAAGCAGATGGCATCATTTTGGGACACCTGAGGCAGACAAGGTGTATTTCCTACAATGATTTTAATACTGGTGAGAAACGCTCTTTATGGTGTGCTTACTAAAGTGCCGGGAGCAATTTCCAAAGAGCCTAGTAGGGGGCCTGTGGCTTAGCTCAGTTGTTCAAGTGCTGTTCAGGCAAACACAGTCAGTCGCAGGGGACCAGGGTTTGATGCCCATTCCCACAAGCCTTGCCCAACTTCCATGAAGGCAGCCTGAGCTAGCGAGGGAGAGAGAGAGAGAGAGAGAGAGAGAGAGAGAGAGAGAGAGAAAGAGAAAAGAAAGATTTTTAAAGAGCCTAGTAAGCAACTGGTCCATTTCCTACCCTCTGTTCCTGGCTGTACACTGTCCTTTTTGACTTCTGTGAGGTTCAAAGTAGTACTTTTGGTTAATAGGTTGAATTTTTGTATTCTTCTTCTAAGAAATAAGCTTTCCTAACATTGACTAATGGTGGGAGTAGCTTATAATGAATGCAGAAATTTAAAAAATCCTTACTTTCAATTTTCACAGAAACCATATTTTCTATAAAATAAAAAATTCCTATTTTCATTGTTTTAAACAGTACTTTAGAAACTGATAGATTAAAAGAGAAATTCACTTATGTCCCAAGGAATTCAGATTTTCTCAAGACTACTCAGAACTGTAAAACTTGACTCTTCCACTTTATTTTCAAATACACCGCGCAAAACTCATCTTCAAGAGTGATTTTCCACATTTCTATTTGCCCAATTCTATTTCATTACTTCTCCCTCAACAAAAGAAAAATGCTATTTATTTCTGTTCTGCTACTTATATATGTAGGAATGTATATAAAGGGTAAAAACTACAATCTGTATTCTACTTCTGGTGCAATTAAGACCACAGATACTGTATACCACCTGTCTCTGGTCCATGCCTACACATTTTGGCCTAAAATTAAATAAACCAGCAACATGTTTTATTTTGCAGGCTGAGTTTTATATTTCTTTTCTTTTTTTGTCTTTTTAGATAGGGTCTTGCTATACAGTTCAGGCTGTTCTGACCTCACTTCTGTAGCCCAGGCTGATCTCAAACTCATGCCGATCCTCTTGCCTCACCCTCCCAAGTGCTGGGATTACAGGTGTTCACCACCACGTCCAGCTTATATTTCTTTTCTAAGTAGCAAAAATATTTCTGAATTTTTTTTTCCCATTACCTCTTCACTATGTGTATTTTGTAGAGAAAAGCTTAAGCAAAGAGAAGGTATAGGATATGGCTCTAGTCAACCAGAAATTCAGCAGCAGATGAGAAATTATAACAGATTTCACATCTTTATCTAGTATCCCAGCTGTGTTCTCAAAGCTAGAGGTAATATGGAAACACCACTTATCCAATAAAAATGATCATATGGACTATAGTTCTAATCTAGAGAAGTGAAAGTAATGAATAGGAACTGAACCCTGAGCTGCTGGTTTATATCAATGCAACATTCTCTTAGTGAAATGGAAGTGATACCTTTTCTATTAAAAAAAAAAAAAAAAAAGTAAGAAAGTTCACTCCTTCCTCAGTGCCCACATCTCCTGGCCACTTTTATTAGTTGCCTGTTTGTATTCTTTCAGTTGAAAAAAACCCTGAAGCCATGAAGACACAGTGCTTTCTGTCTTCTTGAAAAGCCAACAGGCCTGTAAACATACTAATGTCCCTCTAGTTCTGTTGGCTGAAGGGGAAATGGTCACCAGAGTAAGGGTGAGTTAATGGAAACCAAGTGGCAATCATCAAGTCTATTAATTCCTTCCTCCCCTGGCCCAATTTCACTTGTGCCTGGCTTTAAAAAACACTGGCTATCTGACTAGTCTTGAACAACAGATTAACCACAAATGTATTCCTGGAATTTACGTTCCTCCCGCTTCAGCGCTGTGTACAATTATCAGGGAACATGGGCCCACAAAGGTCAGGACCAGCACTAATTCCAATTTTGTGAGGGCAGTAGAACATTTCATTTCAGTAATGCAGACAAATGCATCTTCAAAATCATTGGTACAGTGTTATAATGTCAGGACACATGAGCCAATCCTCTAATTCTAGTGCCTATGTCAGGTTAATGTGGCATTATGAAAATGTTTACTTTGGGCATGTATTTTTCTTGCATAACATGGGAACCAAAGATACTTAGATCTTCTGTGCTGGATCTGTTAAGAATAATAGACTTAATCAATGCAAGGCCAAACTAATCTAATTTTTATGTCAGTTGAAATTAAATAAGATCTGTTGTCCTGTCTGCTGACTATTTAATCCACTGTTTAATGTTAATTCATTTCCTCAGCAAGATAGCTCTTATTGATAGGCCACATACCACATAGGGCCTGCCACATAGTAGTAACTCAAGAAAAAATTGCTGATTGAATAATCATAATCTAATCACTACGTATAAACTTAAGTCCTACAAATATTGAGGTCAGCTTTAAGGTTGCTACATAAACATGGGTTGAAAACACTGTAGGTAAAATGCTTCAATACATGGGAAATAAATGTCTTATATGGGACAGAGTTGGGGTGGAGACTTTAACATGGCAAGCCCAAGAGATCTGAATGAATTTTAGCATTATCTGACTTGAGGCAAGGGTTTGGGAAAAATGCCTTGTGAAGTCCCTTCTATTCAGATGAAATAAGCTCAGCCTTGGCAGGGATAGACTTGACACTTCACTTTTTATTCAAGAACTAAATATTATTGATAATTTCAGTGCTTGGCACTTTGTAGGTACTCAATACACAAATTGCTTTTAGAAAGCTGAAAAAATATTTTTGATCCAAATTATTATTTATAAATCCTTGAGTCAGTCATATTGTTTGATTGAGAGGCTTACAAAACATACATCAGCACATCAAAGCACAAGACTTCAGGGACCACGGACATGGTTATCACTCTTAAAGCAAGTTAGTACTATTCTCATTTTTTTCTTACATGTGAATTACAGAGGCTAAAAAAAAAAAAAAAAAGAAACACAAACAAAGAAAAAGACATGACATGCTCCAGTCACTTATAAGGGTCTTCTTTTTATTCAGGACCTAACTCACACATGGTTTACAAAGACCTGAGGCTAGGAAGGCAGACCCTCAGAGACCACTGCCACATTTAATCTCATCTCATGAATCAGGCAAAAGAAAGTCACAGTTTAGTAGCCAAAATGGACTCAACTCTCAGCTACAGCCAAGCCTGGATAGAATACTTCCACAGCTGGCATGGACAGCTACAGACCTCAGTGCTCTTCTTGTGAATGCCCACAATGATGGGTTAGGAATCTGTTCATAACAGGCTATTGTCAGAGTTGACAGGTAAGAAAGCAAATTTAAAACTCTCTCTGTGTGGGCCTGGAAAAACAGAGAACAAGTGCCTGATTAGCCAAGTGCAGGGACCAGGGTTTTAATGCCCAACACTACATGCCATGTGGGCCCCATTCACAGGCACACTGAATTGACCGGAGACTGGATGTCTGTAATCCCACAGCCAAGGATAGCTCAGTGGAATAAGTGCTTGCCTGGCAAGCACAAGGACCTGAGTTCAATCCCCAGTTCCGAGAGGAAAAAAAAAAAAAAAAAGCTAGGAAGGCTGAAAACAGGAGGATCACTAGGAGTCTGAGCTGTGCAGTGAAACTCTGTAAAAATACATTAAAAAAAAAAAAAGCTGTCTCTGGTTCTCACCTCCACAAGCAAGACACATGTTTTTGGCACATCCATAGTAAGAAGCTACTGGTAGTTAACGAATTGAGTATGTACATTAAAGAGCATGCGTGCTTTCCCCAAGTGCCTCAACTGGAAACTAATCTAGTAACAGCTCCCTGAAGAAGTCAGCTGCCAGCTGGGAAGAAGATACTATTCTTTCAAATGGTGAACCCAGATACAAGATCTAAAGAAGCCTAAAGATCACAAGTGGTGAAAACTAGCTAATCAAAAGGATCAGAATGAGTTACATCAAATGGTTTCTCTATGACCCTTGCAAATCAAGAGCCAAATACAAAGTTCTGGTGCCAAGTGACCAATTACTATACAAGTTCAGTTTGAAGACACCAAGAAGGTTGCCTTCAAATTAAAATTATGTTGTCCTCATCCAATTAAATCCAAGGAAAATTATTCCATCAATAGAAGGAGAATTTATTATGCTCTGTATTCCCATCACTTTAATAACTTTCTGAGTTTCTGCACTGACAAATCTAATTTAGAAAAGATAAATTTGGATTCCAGGTCATAAAATTATGACAAATACTGTTCCTAACGGTCAGATTTCTTAAATCACCACTTTTTCAGGCAAGTCACTGCTGTGATGAACAAGGAGAGACATGGGTACTTTCTTTGGAGGGGTAGATATGGTGACCAGATTCTGCACTATTTTCTGCCTGGCATGTTTGTGGAATTTTTATTCTTGCCTGAGAGCTGTTCCCTGTCACACAAAACTTTGGAATTAGAGCATACATCTGTACAGTTCTCTAGACAAGGCACTCTTAGGTGGCTATTCCACATGGAACAGGACTACAATGAAATGGAGAGCCATGATGGGTGCAGAGCCAGCCCCCCCAACATTCCTGGAGGTGGCAGCTAAGGTAGAGCATGGGATGGGAAGGTACTGGCTCTAATTCCAAGCACTGCCTCCGACAGTTTTTCTGCTTCACACTTTCTGATATAGTAGAACCAGAAAATATTCTCTGAAAGATTTTTTCTATCACCAAAGGAAGACAAAGCCCCAGGGAAAACGGTAAAGGTTTATTTAAAAATCTCCCCAAATGCTACTTTCATATAGTTATTATAATCCTGGCAGTTAGTACTTCTTGATCTTGCCAGCTGGTTTGGGCTAAAGCTCCTTGCAAGTAAAGTAATGATCCTGTCAAAACATAGCCAATGGACATGTGATCCTACAGGCAAGTACTTGATAAACAGACGGGTGCTCTTGTACACAGGTGAGGATGAATTTCCTCCCTGGTGGAGCTATCAACAGAAACCTGACTTTTTCTCCCAGAGCTTCTTTGGCACAATTTTGTTTTCTTTCATCAAATTACTGGGTCTCCCAGGTACTTCAAAGTCCACTGATAGAAAATACTAATTCCAAGTTAAGTCTAAGATATTTGATACTCAGAAAGACCCTGATATCATGCTCAAGTACCTATGTTATAGAGTAAGAGTGTCACTAAGCTTTTCTTCTGTCAGGTTAAGAATATGTTTACAGACCAAAAATTAGAGAAAAAGAATGGCTACAAGGATAGCCAATATTTCGGCCCTAGCCCTTCAAGGTCAGTAAGGACTTAGGACATAAGATAATCTGTGCTATAACATCCTATAACTCAGTGGTTTCCCAAATTTTCTGTTCAAGGAGATTATGGTGCTACAGAGGAAAGGAAGTGAAGATACACAGTGTGCCTAAGGAGAGTCACTTAGAAAGAAAACATTCTCTCAGGCTTTCACAGAGAGCAAACTGGTCAAGCCATGGCCATGACTCAGATGGCTGACACTGACAACAGTTCTACAAAGCACTGTACATGGTTCCAAAGTAAATCCTGAGGGGATCTGACTGACCTTGAGAGATACAAAAGTTACATGTTTTGCTATACAGGCCATGCTTAAACTTACCCTTGACCACCCAGCAGAAAAGCTTAACCATAAGGCATAAAACAGAAAGCTAGATTACAATGCTGAGCTATAAAAGGCTTAAATAAACAGCTTCCAACATTGCCAGTTTTACCAAAAACCCACTGCGATTATCAAACATTGGATTACGTATACAGCTACTTTCTCTTAGTTCAATGAGAAGAAATTTTCCTATACCAATAATGATTTGAAAAATTGTAACATCTACACCCTGTGCTCTGCATAATACAATATGCATTATATAAAATATTTAAATGTACTACTAACATGTTTTGAAACTGTCACATTGTTATACATTGTTATTTCTTACTAAAATAAAAATAAAAAATATTAAAAATGAAAATCCCCCCCCCAAAAAAAAACAAAACAAAACAAAATAAACCCCCAACAAAGTCAAGTCCAAATGTGATCTTTAAGAAACCTCCTGATTTTTGTGCTCGGATGTTTTCTGTCTCCTCCAAATCCCTGAACACGTTTCTTTGGAGATACTAGTGTGCTGTGATTATTTATGCATTACTGTTACAGTTCTCCAAGCAGGCTTGGAGATTTTTTTCTCGCTTCTTTTCTCCCTTTTCTTTTTATTGAAAAGACAAAATAAAACTTCATCTACATGGATGCATTCAGAATGTCAACCAGATCATTGCAACTCTTCTTTTACAATTATGGAGAACTGTTATTTAATATAAACTGCATTAGAAACTACTGAAGATGAACAAGCTATTATTCTATGCATTTTTCTGTGCTATAAAGCATCAAGAATGTGCTTAAAATTCCATGACAATTTACAACCTGAACCCCACGCAGGCAAAGTTTGTGGCTATACAAAATACCACCAAAACAGGGATACATGATATATTTGTTGTGCATTAACTACACAAAATGTACAGTTTAAAAACAAATCTAAGCTAGTTGTGCTGGTGCATGCCTGAAATCCCAGCACTCTGTAGGCTGAGACAGGAAAAGCTTCAGGCCAGCCTAAGCTAAACAGTGAATTTAACGTCACCCTGAACTACAGAGAGACGCTAGCTAAAAATAAACTAACAAACAAATCCCACAGCCAAAAAACCTGAAAAAAACCTCACACTGTTTTACCACTGCATGACCTGGGTGGCCCCTTTGGCTACTCCCATTGTTCTCTGATCTCTGGCTCTCATGATGTGAGCCACTCTCCTCCTGGGCAGGCCCTTCACCTCCTGCCTCAGAACCAACCAATCATGGAAGGTCTGAGACTCCTGAGAACAGCCAAAATAGAACTCTTTACCTTTAAATTGTGGGCACTGTATGCTGTGTCTCAGGAATGAGGACAGTATTAAAGATACACCCTGATGTTTCAATTTTTTTCCTTAAGTGAAGTTGTATTGGGGGTTAAATACTTTACAGGCAAGGAAAAAACGAAAACTGACAGCATCCTCTTCTTCCTGTACCTCCTACCTTTCTTGTCTGTCTTCTCATTTTTTTTAATCCTGGAACTTCTGTTTCCTCTTTGGGATAATAAGTCCTTCAGCCTATTTTCCTCATGTCTTTGCCATGTCTTCACTTTCTCCTTTCTCTAGCAGACTCAAACACTCACCTCCCTGAACACATCTCAGAAAGTCCTGGGAAACCCAAAGGAGTCCCTGGGTGCTGCTCCTTACTTCCCAGCAGTCCTGCACAAAGAACGCATGTAGGACTTTTTGCCTGTTGCTTCCTAGTTTCAGCCACAGAGCAGTTCACCCAATCCAGTCTTTACAGCACACTCTCCCCGCAGCTCGATGCTCTGCAGGGGCTATGCAAGTAGGGGCCACACTCGGGCTCCCTGCTGACGTCTGGACCTTGGTCCCCTTGGAAAGCCCACAGGACTCTACTGCAATGAATTAGTCAAAGCATCTGAGTACAGAGAAAGGGTCAGGATTGGAAGGGGTATTCTATGGCAACCAGAACGCCATGTCAAGGAAGAGAATACTATTTGTAGCATGGTGGAAGTGAGAGACACTTCTACACTGCTCAGGTTTGTGCTGCTTTGGTTTTGTGGTGCTCTCTCACTTCCCCAGTAGATTCTCCAATTAGGGCCTTGAGTAACAGAACATTCTATTATTATTAACTTTTCCTCAGCACCTGATTATTCTTAAGTACAGTTTGGCTGCCTGTCTTCTGATCGGTCATTTTCAGAGGAAATGAAGTTAGGTTAGATAAATATGATATAAAAGGTTGGATTTGATTTCTATAGCCACAAGTGTTTTCTGGACATGGAGTCTTAAAAAAAAACTCTATTTGTTTTGTTTAATTTGCTACTGCACTGCCCATAGTCACAGGCTACAGCACTCATCCATGCATCACCCCAGCTATCATAGGATGGTAAACATGTTTATCTTGATGATGGCAATATATAAAGAAGTAACATCATCTCCTCCAAGTCTTACTTCTCTCCGTACTCATGACTCATACAATGCCATCACACAATCTAAACTTCTGTTTGGCTATTTTCCTTCTACATATTTTCTCCCCATTACTTGCCCTTATGAAGGGGAAAATGCACATAGTTTCACAGTAGAGAAATCAGGATCTTTTGAATGTTCAGGAATTTTAAGTAGAGAACAGAAGGTACAACTTTGGGTACAGCATGCAAGAGTCAAATATACAAGTTCCTTCCCTGAACAAGGAGATACGGTGTTTGAGGGTAAGAATGAGTAAGGATGAACCAAATGGTTTCGTCCCAGCCCTAGGCACTTGCCCCAGCATACCTCTTGTTCCTGTCTTCCAGCTGTAGTGTATATACCATGTCATCAGCAGTGTGTGTCTTAGAGTTGCTGTCACCCCATTTTAGCTTCAGGCTCTGCGGCCCTGCTGCAGCACATTCTAGCCTAGGAGGCAGAGGTGGTAATGGCCGAGTTTTTGCTTTAATGAACTGACTAAATGGTCCAGCTCCAATTGCATTTACAGCCTGAATTCTGATCCTGGAAAAAAACCAAACCAAACAAAACAAAACCGAAAAAGCAGGTTTAAGTAGTGTTTCACCATGTGAAATAAACACTGAACTGAGTATTTATTACTTGCCTTGAAGCAACACTGTATAATAAAAAAAAGTAGAATTACTTAAGACAAGGAAGGTGATAATTGAGAGGATTGTGTACACATTATTCACATACAGTACTCTATGTTAAAAATGTCAGACTGATAAAAATCACCTTTAGTTCTTTTAAATGGAACAACAACAACAAGGTATGTGTTAAAGGAAGACATCCTAAACACATGCTTTTATATTTTCCTTTAGGCTTTCTTTGGCTATGTTCAAATTATTTGGAAGCAGATGAGCTATGAAGAGTAAACTTAATAGAACAAATAAGTCTCCTTCAGAACCCAGGACCCAGCCTTCAATGTGACAGTACAGTTTCTCCCGTTAGCCAGTGTTACCCTCCAACTCCAAGAACTTAACAGGAGTCAGGTGGGCAGACATGGTCAGTAGCAAAGTGCAAAAGTCAGTAGTGCAAGTCTTAACTGGATGTTTATTATGTGCAGCATCAAGAGGAGAAAAGATATAGCAACATCACTTTTATGGCCTAGGAACTTAACATCTGAAAAGAGTTAAAGTGTATGTAAAATGTAGTAAAATAAATAAAATACCATGTTACATATTATTTTTCTTATATTATTTTTCTTATTGCCCTTGTTCCCAACCAGCTGACTGAAACAGCTCTCCAAAGTCACTGAGCACAGCAGAAGGCACCGCTCATCCTCCTCCAGGACTCTGCACTCACTGCACATCCTTGGAGCTCAGGTGCGGCGGCCTGCACAGCCTCACACAGCGCTTGTCCTTGCCTTCCCTTGCCCCTCTCTCTATTCTGTACAGTACATGCATTCCCTGAATTGCTGTTTTCTCAGATAGCCTCACACATAATCCCACAGCTTTACCCACGTTAAGACCATCCCCAGGTCTGCACCTCCTAATCTCCCTGTGACCAGCCCTCCTGTGGAAACCTCCCCTTAGGCCCCTTGCTAGAGACACAGCATCCCTCTGAGTCGGCTGAGTGGTGTGGCATTGACAGTTTGGAAAGTTCCAACAGTTAAAATTGATTTGAATTAAAAACATGCTTCAAAACATGCTATCATAAATGCTGACATAAATCAGAGAAATTCTTCAGGAACAGATCAGCTTCAAATACCCTTCCAATTTATTTTTCTTATAGCATTTATTGTTGATACCTAAATAAAAGTATCATTTAAGTACTGTGATACTGAAAGATAACATATGGTGTCCAACTGGCCTGAATTTTTCAAAAGAATCATTTAAGTTACCAGGTCAACCTAATATGCCTTATATTATTAGGGGAGGAAAAAAGGTGACCTTTATATTAGATAGAATGTACACATTCTACCCCAGTTCTCCAAAGAACACAGCTATTGAATCTGGACAAAAGGATGCAGCTATTTAAGAATGTTAAAAAGTAAATAGTAGCTGCCAGGTAGTATCTGAATTTTTTTCAAACAAGCAATGAATTTATACCATGTTTTCCCTATATCACCCCTAGTTGGAACTCATGAAGTTTAAATTTAGGAGTGGATATATGCAGGTTCAGAGCTCCAGGAAAAGCCCTGTTTGCGGCAGAGAAAGGTGTGGAGTTAGGGAGAGACAGAAGAGGGGAAGAGAAATCTGAAAATGTTCAGAGCAGGATAGCATCCCTCTTCAGCTTTTCCTTCCCTTTCTTCTCTTCTCTCCTCACTCAGGCTTTGGGCAATCTTGGTCTGAAGAAAAGCTGGATGTTCAAACTGGTTGATAAAGAAAAAGCATTTGAAGGGCCAGCATGGGAGTTGAGACAGGAGGATCACTACAAGTGTGAGATGTGTAGCGAGACCTTATACCAAATAAATAAATAAATGAATGAATGAATGAATGAATGGTTAAAATGTTTTTTAAAAAATTAAAAACTTTTATACTGCTAATAGAATGAAGGTAAGGTACAGACTGGGAAATATATTGTAAACTAATCCCCAGAAAAAGGATTTGTATTCAGAACTACAAAGACCTTTCAAAATTCCACACAAAGCAAACCTTATTAAATGATAGCTAGAAGGCTGGAGCAGACACCGAAGAGGATAGACAGATGATCAATACAGCTTTACTACATAGCTCTGAAAATCCAAATTAAACCACAACAAGGTACATAAGTAATTATCTATCTCCCTCCCCTGACCCCTTCTTCCCTCTTTCTCTATATATCTATTTTATTAGGAGGAGGTGCAACTGTAACTCATATTCTGTGAAGAATGAAAAGTAGCATAACTATATTGGGAAAAGGAGTTCTCACGAAGTTAAATACATACTTATACAACTCAGTAACCCCATTCTTAGGTTATTCTAGACAAATTAATACCATGTTCAAACAAGTGTAAATGTGTATACTATGTTTGTTTTACATAATATACCATCTAAAACAAACTTCATATTTCCAAGAGTCTGAACTATCTATCAATATAAGTACTATTAAGTAAATCAAATTAAGAAGCACACCTATAAGTTTTATGAAAAAGCATCATTAAATGTGTATACTGTCCTTATTCATAATATACAAAATTAAACAAGCAATATGCATCATAGTTTAGAATATAGCCAATACTTCTCTGCACTAGAGTAGAGAAAAGCATCATTACAAAAGCCTCACTCTTTGTAGGTTGTGCATACTGGAAGCTGGATCAGCTACTCTGAAGATAAGCAATTAAATCTCTAAGCATAACACTTAAAAGCTAAAAGAGACACTTTCCTGATGAACACTAAAGGTCCCATCCACTAAATCTATCTCTAATCCAAACTTGACAAATCTTTTTACCTTAGATCATACATTCACCTTCAAATTTAGATAGAATAAACAATTTTTTTTTTACTTTCATTATATCAATATGTTTCTGAAATCTTAAGTGCTGCAAATTAAGTAGAAAGGAACAGAACTTTGCTTTCCAATTTTGGAAATGATGCAACCCTGAGCATATGGCATCTTAGCCAGGCTACTATGAAAAATCTCTCCATATTTCTAAGAGTCTGAACTATCCATCAATATAAGTACTACTGATTAAGTAAATCAAATTAAGAAGCATATCTTTATAAGTTTTGTGAAAATCCATCATTAAACTATCTAGTTTAAATGACAATTACATTCCTGCTTCAGGAGATCATAGCCCTCTACTGTTCACTCTGTACATATACACAAATTTCCAACATTAAATATATTAAAAAGAGAACAACTTTCAAAACAAATTGTCCTTCACTGAGAAAGATGACTTTCCTCATCATGATGACTCATACTGCACTCATGGTGTCATGAAGATGGGGAAGGGAAACTGAGGCAAAGAGTTCCAGGCAGAAGCTGGAGGGGAGGTGCAAGCAGCAAGGCTGGGGGTTTAAGCATTATACTGCAGCCCACCTTTCCATCATCTAAGATCAGCAGAACTAAGGTAGTGAACATCAGACACTACCAATGGTGAAGCTTGAACACTGCAAGCTCCTCAGCAGGGCAAGGGTGTGCTCAGAGAGGCTTTGCAGGGCAGGAATCGAGCTGGCCCTGGGCCCTCTGGTGCTACCTGCTGCTCTCTGGCACTTAGCTTGCTTCCTCATGGCAAACCTTCCACATCTTTCTGCTTACAGGTTATGCTGGATTTCCAGAGATGGGCCAACCTGCTTCTCTGTTCATTTTGTTCTCCAAAAACACGAATGACAGATATTTATTGAATGCTCACATGTCAGACCCCAGCAGAGGTAAGTGAAAGTTTTTCAACTCACACACACACACACACACACACACACACACACAATTCTCTCAGGCTTAAAACTGGTTTTCCCATTTTGTATTTTAGGAGATGAAGGAACAGAGAGTTTAAATAATTTGCCTAACATCACATAGACGAAGAAGTAAGGGGTCAAAGTCATAGCTAACTCTAGTCTGTTAATTTCTGAACTGTTCAGCACGAGTCTCCTAATAAAATCTACCTTATCTTATAGTGAAATGATTTATGACTCCCTTAAGACAGCTTGACATAGTGCATATCAGACAGTAAAGAATCTCATGTTACTTTCATGAGATTTTTACTTTGCAAAAGAAGCACAACAAACGAAGTCTTAGTTGTTTTTTTTGTTGTCTTTTTGAGACAGGGTCTCGCTATGCAGTTCAGGCTGGCCTTGAGCTCACTTTTGTAGCCCAGGCTGGTCTCAAACTTGCACCGATCCTCCTGCCTCAGCCTCCCGAGTGCTGGGATTACAGGCATGAGCCACCACGCCCGGCCCCCTTAGTTGTTTACTAGCTTAGTATGAGCTAAAAATACAATGACAATGCCCAAAAAAGCAACCTTATGAATTGCATAGGTAGAGAACAGCAGAAGTGACAGTGCTACTCTTCACTGACCCAGAGGTCTATATGCAAACCACAGAGCAGTTATCAAAAAGCTGAGGCTATCTAGAGATGATGGAGGAGGGTGCAGAAAATGTGTGCCATTAAATGACTTGCATGGTGAGCAGTTACATAAGACAACACATATGATGACAGCCTGCCTTGGCCTGGTGAAACCTGTGCATGGGAGTGGGGCTCAGACAGCGGTATTTCACAAGGACTTTCCAAGTAACTAACTTATGCTGACATTTAAGAATCACTGCTCAAAAACAAAACAAAACAAAACAAACAAACAAAAAAAAAACTAAAAGAATCACTGCTCCAGGGCAGTGTTTTTTATTTACATTCAAAAAATCTCTACAGTTTCAGTTTCTGATTAGGTAGTTCTGGGAAGGCTTGATAATCATTCTGGGCAATGTCAAATTGCTGGACCAGAGACCACTACTCTACAGCAAGTTCCAGGGTAAACTGAATTGATTAAGGGGATAGACAGGGCTTGAAAAAGTATGAAGGAAACATTCTAAAGGCAGTTTTTTACAAACACAAAGGACTGCACAGTGAACACAAACTGCAGCACTGCTCCTGTCACAGGACGCAAAGGCTGGGGCCAGGGAGCTGTGGCATGGGTGATCCCATGCCCTTGCCTGTTCACAAGGTCCAGGGCTCTACTGTAGCTCTAGCGCTGGTGTGGCAGTTGCACTCACCGGTATGTGGTTTCTGGAAGGAGATCTTTCACAGCATGGGTGGTGGTGCTGCCCACGGTAATGCTACTGTCTCCAAGATCAATGTTGTAAGCAAGAATTTCTGACCCATTATTGCACGGCTCTTCCCAGCTCAGGACAAGGCACACAGAGAGTGAGTCAGGGCAGGCAGCGAGGGGCTCCTCCTCCAGGATGCAGAGGGTGGAGATGGGATCAGGGGCAGATGCTGGCGTCTGGCAAAGCACGAGCTCGCTGTATGGCCCTGCTCCTGCTTGATTGAAGGCCTAAAAAAATGGCACAGTGAGATGAAGGGTTTGTCACACCATGAGTACATTCTAGTGCTGGATGACCTAAAGTAGTGTTTTCATCACTATGCAAACAAGTGGAAATAAATTCTTGAAAATATTCACTTTCATCTAATTACCACTTCCCTACATGTGCCAATCACATTCTTTCCTGTGAATAAAGCAAAAGGTAACACAGCAATCATCATTTATAAAAAATAACATTAAAAGAACACTGCACTTCTATGGCACACTTGAGCTTCTGTAACATGCTAGTTGGTCTTCATAACCCCACAGGTAGATATTAAATGGCAAGTGTTCTTATCTGCATTTACAGAGAAGGAAGCTGAGAGCCAGATTAAATGATTTTAGGTGTCAAATTTGCAAGTAAAGCTGGAGCTGGACCTGAGTTCATCTGACTTTTAGGCTAGTGTGGCCCTAGGACTGCAACAGGAGATTTAAAAAATGTATTCGTTCTTTTCCAGGTAAATGATAACCCCATGTCTGAAACGAGTTTTCCCCATCTGATTTCACTACACATCCATGGCTTAGCACTCCCAGCATGGCCACCTGGTCTCTAGGACCCAAGCTCTTCTTTTTCCTCCTACTTTGTGTGGTGCTACTTGTCAACTGCCTTTTGATCCTGTCTGTCTGTCTGTCTGTCTGTCTGTCTGTCTGTCTGTCTGTCTGTCTGTCTGTCTGTCTCTGACTGCCATAACATGTTCGGCTCTTTAAGACCATCTTGCCAGGCAACTATGGACTGAAACCTCTAAAACCTGTGAGCTAAATAAGCTCTCCATTAACTCTGGATGACAGGTATTAGACACCACATAATAGAAGGAAAGGAAAAACAATTGGAATTTATTTTAAATCTTGATTCTCTCCTTTAGCAACTGAGGGATCTTACACGGCTTATTCTCTGTGCCAGTCAGCTCAGCTGTCAGACGGGGGGCTACCACTCCAACTTCACTGAAGATTTGTACAGATTAAGCCAGTGAATGGGTAAAAACCTGGGGGGGGAGTGGTGGACAGCGAAGGTGTTTCACCTCTTCACTCTGGGAAGATAATGGACCAAACATGATCTCTGCTACTCTTAGGAACACTTTTTAGGCTAAACTAGTTCTAGGCTTACAGAAAAGTTCCAACAATAGAGAAGCACCTGCATGTATCTTGCCATGCTTTCCCTAACAGGAACACAGAACAGAGATCAAATCCAAGGAATTACCACTGGGACAAGATAATTACCTACATATAGACCTGATATATATCTCACCAAGTTTTGGAGTAGTATTCTTTTCCTATTCTAGGATTCTATTCACCCCCCTATTTTCTTTTATAGGCCTGGCTATATGGAAAATATCTTCTTGATTATACCACTTCATATTACCACTTTCAAGGGACAGATTCTAAAAGTATTTTTTTAAAGGTGTTTTTTTTTTTTTTTTAATTTAACCTTATTTTATTTATGTTATGGCCAGCTCAGCCTACCCTGGGGGTGGGGCTTGAGCAATATGTGATGCCAGGGATCGAACCACAGCCCCTGCGATTGCCTAAGCTTGCCTAAGCAGGCACTTAAGACCACTGAACCATCTCACCGGCCCAATAAATAATCATGACTATAAAACATAATGTGCCTCATGTGGACAGAATTAGTTTGCTACTTGATTTAAATATTCTTAGGGGAAAAAAAATAAATATCCCTAGGACGAATGCTAAAACTTCAGTGGTTCCCAAGTAAAACAATAAACAATTCATTTGATTTTCATAAAGCAAAACATTGACGTTAAAATCACTTATTTTAGGTATCAAATATTAATGTTTAACTTGATTTTATTTGGAGTCAGACTGACTTGATAATAATGATGAAAGTATGCCTATGTGCTTGGTGAAAAATAAGCCAATGATGGGTAGACTGAGAAGACCCTTTGGCTGGCAGTTCTTACTTGGGATCCAATGGTGGTTTTACCAAAACACTATGTCCTTCATAGGGCCTGGCTCACTGTATGACAAGAGGAAACAATCTAGGCATGGTAAAACATGCCTAGAATCCCAGCACTTAGAAGGCTGAGGCAGGAGGATTAAACAAACAAACAAAAAACTACATTAAAACTTAAAGCATTGTAGAGTATAGCTCTTTAAAATAGTGGCAGATAGCCTTTCAGCTGGAACCGCCATCTTCCAGTAATTTGTCAAAATGACTAACACAAAGGGCAAGAGGAAGGGAACCCGGTATATGTTCTCCAGGCCTTTTAGAAAACATGGAGTGGTTCCTTTGGCCACATACATGCGAATCTATAAAAGGGTGACATTGTAGACATCAAAGGAATGGGTACTGTGCAAAAAGGAATGCCTCACAAATGTTACCATGGCGAAACAGGAAGAGTCTACAGTGTTACCCAGCACGCTGTTGGAATTGTTGTAAACAAGCAAGTTAAGGGCAAGATACTTGCCAAGAGGATTAATGTACGTATTGAGCACATTAAACATTCAAAAAGTCATGATAGCTTCCTGAAATGTGTCAAGGAAAATGATCAGAAAAAGAAAGAAGCCAAGGAGAAAGGTGCTTGGGTTCAACTGAAGCACCAGCCTGCCCCTCCCAGAGAAGCGCACTTTGTGAGGACCAATGGGAAGGAACCTGAGTTGCTGGAACCTATTTCCTATGAATTCCTGGCATAAATTGGGATGTAGTTCTGCCATTCACCACCTAACTGGCAGCTTAAGTGTTCTAGGTCCTGTATAAAAATAAAATTGCCCTGTGTTGTAAGGGTGATTCTCTTAGTTGAAGAGGTATGTGGTGCCTTCTTACCTCAAAAATATCTCAGCAGATTTTCACTGTATTGAGTAATTGTGTCTGGTCTTTACTCTTCAGTGTTTTCTTGCTGAAAAGTATTGCTGAGGTATTGTGCAGGTGTATACCAAAATATTTATAAAATGTTTATATTACCTTGAACATCTTGTAAATCACCATTGGGAAAAGATGTATCCAAATAAATGGAAGTCACCTCAGAAACAAATGTAAGTCCATTTCAGTTAAATAAATTGTTTAAAGCAAAAAAAAAAAAAAAAAAATAATAATAATAATAATAATAATAATAGTGGCAGATAGTTCTTTATATTCATCCTTGCTCTCAAAACAGGAGTATGGTACAGCATTTTTGCCTTTTTCCAGTGGCTCACGCAAGTGTCATAATGATCAGATTAATGTACTCTGACACTGACTCACTAGCAGTTTATTACAATCCAGGTGCTCCACTTGAAAAGAAAGGATGGTATGCAAAAAAAATTTAATCAAAAATGGTTAAGATAAAGCAGTCTTCAGAATTAACAAAGAAGCTTCAATTAACCTGGAAAATTAATTCATGCAAGGAGTATTTTCTCCAAAGAGGCCAGAGACACTGGGTATACTTCTGAAAGCATTTTGACCCATGACTTAAATCAGGTGGCAGGCTATAGCTAGCACCTTTATTTTTTTTCCTATTCAAATTAAGTATGTGTCAAGTTACAGTTCTTCAAGGTCAACACCACTATCTGATTTAACTTTGTAGCTCTCCTCCTGATCATCCTTTGATTCTGAACAAATAAAGACAGAGAGAAAATACTATTTTCTCAAGAAACTAAGGCTTTAAAAAGGAGGAAAAAACCATCTATCCAAGTGAATGAAGTAAAGACAAGCCCATGATTCCTGTGATTCTAGGGGCTTAGTCTAAACAACATCATTCCTAATGTCATGGGAGATGCACTCCCAAATGGAAGTTAGCTTTGAACATGACCACTGGGGCTGGGGTCAAGTAATCTAAGGCAGATTAGTTCACATTAAGCCAATATTTGGTTTGGGCTCTCATTCATGGTGTATGGAGTTTCTGTCTTCCGTCAGTACCAATGGGCTTTCCCACTGAGGTACACATCTCAGGGAATAAGACAGCATCTTTCCTAAGGAGCTGAGCCAGCTTTCATTCTGTCATTCATTCAGTGAACGGGAAAACAAGATGTGAGACAATTTCAAGCTAAGTCAAAGAAGTTTGATATTCAGAAAGGCAGTGATGATAAGCTCAATTACCTATGTTATAGAGTAATAGTATCACGAAGCTTTTCTGCTGGAAGATTGAGAAGTTAACAGACCAAAAATTGGAGAAAAAGAAGGGCTATGAGGATAGCCAATATGTTGGCCCTAGTCCTTCAAGGTCAGTAAGGACTCAGGACATAAGAGAACCTGTGCTGTAATATCCTATAACTCAGAGTTATCTCAAATTTTCTGGTCAAGGAGATTATGGGACCTCAGAGGAAAGGGATAAATGAACTATAGTGTTCCTAAGGAGAGTCACCCCGAGAAAAACATTGTCTCAGGCTTTCACAGAAAGCAAACTGGCCAAGCGCTGGCCGTGACTTGTCCCAAAGGCTGACACTGACAACAGTTCTACAAAGCACTGTATATGGTGCCAAAGGGGATTTGACCTTGGAAAATACAAAAGATGAATGTTTTGTTATACAAGTCTTGCTTTGACTTGCCCTTGATCACCCAGCAAAAAGGCTTAATTGTAAGGCATGAAACGCAGAGCTAGATTGGTGAGATGAGCTGTAGGAGGCTTGGATCAATAGCCTCCAACGTTGCAAGTTTCATTGGTGGCCCACTGCAATTGTGGAATACTGGACTGTGTATGCATCTGCTTGCTCTTAATTCAAAGAGAAGAATTTTTTTTTTCCTTAGCAACATCAATAAGAAGGCAGGTCATGCCCAGACACTGTGCTCTGTATAACTATTGTGAGGACAATGTGCAGTGTGTCAACTGTTAAAAAAACAAACAAACAAACAAAAATAATGTTTATTGAAAGTGTTAATGTTTAATTGTTGATCAATCTTATACACCAATATCTATTAATCTAAACTGATCCGATGATGAAAATATGTACTATAGCCATTGTTAAATTTTTCTGGTTTTGAAATTCTGTACTATATGTACATGAATGAATGAATGAATGAATGAATGAATGAATGCACAAACGAACGAACGAAGGAAGATGCGAGACAACTTTGGTGAGGAAAGCAGTGAATAATCTAGTTTTGTTCTTATGAGTTTGGACCTCTTACAGAAGCATAAAAGTAACTGTAAATTACTCAAACAATCACAGCTTATTTTTAAAGGACTCTCCTCCTTGCCATCCTTGCGACAGCCCTTGATGTGGTTTTTTCAAGTATCACGCTGGAACCTCTGTCCATATGAGTGATACTGGATCACAACCTACCTGCAGTCTACAGCAATATTCTGCAACAGGCAGCAGATCTCTCATCTCAAAGCAGGTGTTTGTCCCGTGATAAACAAGCTCTAAGGATTCTTCATCCTCTCCCCACTCCAGCCTGTACTCTGAGATGTCGACTCCTGAGCTTTCAGGACTCTGAGGAGCACAAAGTCAGGCACTTAACAACACTACCGAAGAAACTACCATACTGTATTCAACTAACTCAACTCAGAATGGAAGTACCATGCTCTAGGACATTTCAAATCATAAAAGAGACTCCCAATTTTCTCTTAATTCTGATTATTTCCCAATTCAGAGTGTAACACCTGTCAGCAGAAATTACTATATACAGAGCAAAGAAATCATGTACACACATATTTTGGGTTTGTAGTGTCCTCCATCTACATTTAGGTAAAGCAGAAGCAAGAGAAACTGGTGAACCTAACTCACCTCCCAGCTCACTAGGACACATCCATCAGGTGTAAAAGAAACACTAG
The DNA here is from genome assembly GCA_004027025.1 of Myocastor coypus. NCBI lineage: Eukaryota > Metazoa > Chordata > Mammalia > Rodentia > Myocastoridae > Myocastor > Myocastor coypus. The sequence continues at coordinate 23,677 of PVJA010000985.1, forward strand.
GTGCTTTGCACTGTCCAGGAGGCCCTGTGGCAGTGGTGATTTCAGACACATCAGAATAGGGACCATACTGAAAAAGAAGAACATATTTGAGTATATGCTTGTTCATATATTTGGTAACTAAATAAAGCTTAGGCTAATGTCATGTATATAAATGATTATAAAAACATTGCCTAATGGGGGCTGGGGATTTAATTCAGCAGTAGAATACTTGCCTAGCAAGCTGAAAACCCTGGGTTCAGTGCTCGGCGCCAAAAACAAAAATTAAACCTCCCCTAAAAAGCAATTCACAGGAGCCAGGGAGATGGTTCATTGTGGTCTAAAGTGCCTCCTTAGGCAAGTTTAGGCAACTGCAATTGATATATATCACCAAAAAATATAGTGAAATCAAAAAATATTGGTTTTTATTTTCAATTGAATGTGTATAAGGTTCTCCCTTAATATGGAGATTTCTTTCTTTCTATTTTCTCTCTTTTTGTATTTTAGGACAGGGTCTACAGGGTCTCATTACATGGATGGGCCTCCTGTTTTCAGCCTCCCAAGTGCTGGGATTACAGGTGTGCACCACCACACCCAGTCTCAATCACTGTCTCAGTGCACCCCAGGGGTGAGGCCAGCATGGAATGCTGGGTATCCAATCCTGGCTGCTGAGTCTGCCTAAGCAAGTGTTTTAATCCACTGAGCTATTTGGCCAGCCCTCTAATATGGAGATTTCTGAGATTACAGCCTACTGTACATGTCTATCTTTTAAATTCAAAAGGATCATAAAGTTGGCTTAGTAAATATTCTTCCTTTGTGAACACAGAAGAAAAATTAGAGTGATTCTTGACAAAAGACAGGATTTTGCTTTCATATTTCTCAGAGGATATGCAAAAAAAGTAAGTCAGATACATACTGCATTTAATTTTTAATGAATAAAAACAGACTCTGGAATTGTTGGTTATCAAATTCTGGGTATTTCTTCTGTTTACTGGTATTTTCCATTATGAAAACTGATGTTCTCATAACATCTCCAGATAACATTCCCAAGCATCCCAGCTATCCTAGAGCAGACATAGCATGTGCTGTTTTTCACGCTGCCCTCAGTGACCACTCAGGGCCCAGCACTGCTAGGACTGGACAGTGTGACAAGGCCATAACCTCCAGGACCACCCTTTCCAGTAGGGCAGTATGTGACAATTCAGAATCAATGGAAAGACTGAAATAATTTCCAGACAAATAATGTCTGAGACAATGTACACAAATAAATCAAACTACTCCTATTTTCCAGTATAACTTGCAAAGGTACTAGAGAGTGAAGAAAAACTCTGAAGTGGACCCCACGAGATTAATCAAGATATAACTTCCAATCCAACAGGAATAAAGCAAAGTTGAAGATAATTTCTTTATACAATGAATGAATGCAAGGGGAGAGCAAGGCTCCGAGCAGCCCAATTGCTGATCACAAGCCAGGAGCTTTATAGAGACATTTCACAAAGCCAGCTCAAAGGCTGCAGGAGAGATGCCATGGAGAGTCTGAGTACTTTCACACACAAGTAAGTGGTGGCTGGGTAGTTTCCTGTTTCTCTGGGAGCTCTAACAAGGAAGAGCAAAACCAGATTCTTCTCTGCTCTTCTCACCAGAAGTATTCACTCTGCTGTTAAGGCAAATACCCCCTGACAAGCTGATGCAAAGTGGCAACAACAAAGAAGCTCTCCCCCACACTTGCGATCAGGCCCACCCACTTCCCCGTCTGCTTACATAATTGTAAGCTTGCATACACAGGCATCCTTATCTTCTCACTAACACAGCTTTCATGTTTAGACTTCTCATTCAAATATCTGCGCTGTGTTTGAAATTTTCTTCTAGTGGGAATTAAAAGAAATCTAGATCCTGTTCAAATGGGAGATCCTATTTCAGAAGGCAGATTTTCATAGCCAGCTGTGGCTGATAAGGAACAAAAGCCAAACATTTCCTTCTGAAAAGTTTACCTAGCACTTCTAAATACCAGAAAAAAATTTTTGCTTGTTTTATCACTGACAATGGGCTTTATTATAGTTATATATATATATATATATATATATATATATATATATATATAATATAGTTTATTATACTAGAATTATACTAGTTAATGAAATCTACTCACAAGGAGGTCATCAATATGAACTACTGGTACTTTGGGGGAAGGCTTTACCCACCACACTTTTTTGCTCTTTATGATTCTGCCCATCTTTGACACAACCAAATCCCCTACAGTCTGTGTCATATGTCACATACTTCTCTCTGTGAATATTTCTCAAAATTCACATCATTCAATAACTTCAAGGCAAAAAAGAACTACACCTTTATGGGTATAGACATGCACATTCTAATTTTCTGCTAGTCTACTTGGAAAACTGCACATACATCAGTAAAAGGAAGAGGGACCAGGGAGTTCTAGTTTTCACTTGAAAAGAAATTTTAAAAACCAAATAAGGTAGCCTTCCTAGTCTCTACTCATTTTAAAAATTGACCAAAATATTGTTAGTTCACATATGTAATAAAACACAGCACTTCTACTAGAATGATGATGTAGTTCTAATTTGTCACAACTGAGAATGAGAGAATATGATAGACTTCTCTAAAAAGTATCCAAGTTTACACAGGATGATGTCTCATTATTATCAATATGAAGACAAGAGAAACAAGATTTCTAACCTGAGTCTAATGAAATCACAAGAATATCAATTCAGAGATAGGATGCTATACACTGATCTTTAACAGTTGTTAAGGTTGGATAGTATGGGAAGGAAGGTAAAAACAGAAGAGCTGGAACTCTGTACGCTGCTTCTGGTTCCAGCATGAAGCCTATACTCACTCCTCCATCATTCAGAGCCCTCACTCTGAAGCGATACACGGTTCCTGGAAGCAGGTTGCCCACAGTGCACTCCAGCTCAGGCCCATGGTACACTTCTGAAGCTACGTCCTCAGGTTCAGTCATCTCCACACTGTACTCTGAGACCTCACAGCCTCTTTCTGATGCAGGAACATCTGCAGATGAGGAATATTCATCTTAGAATAGTTTTGTGCGACTTCTAGTCAACCAAATCACATTTACTTTTTGCAAAATAACATATAGGTGGGCTGTCCTCAAATGTCCTTTATAAAAGACAACCACCCCTTAATAAAACATTTCCTAAATGATGTTAAATCTACTATACAAAGCAAGTGTATTTATATTTAACTGGATTAATAAGGTAATTCTAAAATAATAGATGTATCAGGCAAAATTCTTCACAAGAAGAAAAGCGTTTTCACTTGACAGTAGAGGTCATGGTAATTCAGACAAAGGATCCTGCACTGGTGTAATAATTTATTACATTTTAGACATAAGTCACAGGAAAGGAGTTCTACACATTTACACTAGCAGCTTTTATGCTGTAAACTGCTGGTCCAATAGAAAATACAAATATAACTAAGTAAATGCTATTAAAAATACCGGAACTCACACATGTTGAGTCAACACAGACAATTACACACAGAAAATGAAAACTTCAATGTTAGCCAGAGAACCATTTCTTGGTTTAATTTCTAAACTGAGCAGTTTTCTTTATAAATCAAAATGAAAAATTCCCAAAAAAGATAAGCTTTTCTGGAACACTCACTAGAAAAGCAGCTCAGCAGGGTATAGGGCAAACAGTGTGTGTATATGGTCAAGCCAAGAATGGGAACACTAGCACACATCTATAATCCTAGCACTGTGAATGTTAAGACAGGAGGACTGCTGAGAGTTTAAGGGCAGCCTCAGGTAACAATGTGTGCTGAAGCCAGACTGAATTGCATGGTGAAACCCTTTCTTGAAAAGATGAAAGAAGAATGGAAGCATGAGCAATAGTAAGGATTGGGAGAGGATGACAGGAATGCAGGGCAATACATGCTAAGAACAGTATGGACATCTTACACACACACACACGCATGCATGCACAATCTGTTTCAAAGAGAAGCCTTAAAATTTAATTATACAGCATTCAGTATTAATCTTCGACTGTACAATGTGAACATTGGTTAATGTGAACATCTATCCACTCACCCCACTCTAAGTGGACTTCTTTGTGCTTTGGTCTACCCAAAACCCGCGGTGGTCGGCATTGACCTGGTGCGATGCTTAGTGTGCGAACAGGGAGACTTTCGGAACACTGCAGGATAAATACCAAGAGAAACATTTCTTAGTTACTGTGAATTTACAGGACTCCAATGTAGCAGGTCAATTCTACTGCACAACTATGTGACCAAAATGAAGGTACACGTCGATGGTGTACATACTACTGGAGAGTTTTTTTGTAGTAAGATTTACATATGTGTGTCTGTGTTTTTAATGGGGATTTATATTAGACATGCAATAGCTAAAATATGAATGCTTCTTTCTGAAGCCAGGTTAGTGTGTACACATGTTGTATATTCTGAGCATACTCTTACCTCCCTTGAAATCAAAATTATAGAGACCTTTTATACAGACAACAGAACACAAAGCAATAGCTGTTTGGAATTTTAGAATGATTCCATAAATGGCCAACCATTCAGATACAGCAGAGAAGCAAATAAAGTCAGTATCAAACAACAAAGTCTGACATTAACCAACAGGTTTTGGTAATGCTAGCACAAGTGGGTCTTTTTTCTGCAGGATCTGGCTCTCTGAGCTTGGTTGTGTGAAAGCTGACTCTCTTATCGACACAGGAAACATGGTAAACAGAGCTATGCATCTCAACCAAATTAAATCTCTTCTTGAGAAGTGGTACAGGAAATGGCCTCTGTACATTATAGCAGCACAGGCTTGGTGCCACCTCAAGCGGTCAATTATACCCAGGCGATACCTGCTGATACTTTACAGCTTTGGCTTCAATACATTCCTCCCTAGGAGGCATTCCAGAGAATTCTAGCACCACAAAACCATGTTCTTACTGGACCTCCTTCCCTTAGGACATCTATGTGGGCAATCTGGATGTCACAGTATTGCTGTCTTTGCAGTAAGTGGTGGAGGGGCAGTGGAGATAAACGCAGGAATCTATTAGAGGTAGAGTGATAGCGAAAAATAGGCTTTCAAATAGGAATTCTCTTTGACTAACCAACCCAGTACATCCTTTTCTCTCTGTAAATAGCACTGGCTTCAAATTATTGCATAAATATCTACATTGAAAACATCTTTTACCATCATGCTTCTCAACCACTCTTCAGAATGTAAGTTAAAGCCAGTTAGACAACAACTGTTATTTCTAGAGCACTTCATGTGCACTTATTAGATTTTCCTGAGCTTAGGAGAACAGTATGTGGCTGAAACTAAGATTCCTCACATGTCACCCTGGCTGGCCTATGGTCATAAGGTGACAGGGCAAGAGAATGGCCACTGCGTATAGCTGTGAACACTGGGTGCTGCAAGGGGCAAGAGGGGCCATCAGCTCAAGCACCCCAGATTTCCATGGTTTTTCCAAGGAAGGTACATCTTAAATTCTCACAAAATTAATAGGTTTGTGTGGGTCTTATCTTGCTGATTCTAAATTCCACATTCTTTTTCATTGAGCTAACTGGCAATTCTCTTATTTAGTTAATGCAAATTCCAGACAGTTTTCAACTGACACGGATGATTATGCCAACGTCTCCTGAGAAACAGTGATGAAAGTATCTGAAGGTATCACAGTTCAGCTGAGACTCCTTTGGGCATATATTTTCTGACCTTGAAAGTGTTACAGAGAGTTGAGTTAGGCAGAAATACTATAGGCAGTCAGACAGGGTTAGGCTTTCAGGAGGCCTAATTAATTCAAAAGATGAAAACGTATACAATTATGGCCGGAAGCAACCCATCTGTTGGGAGGCCAATCTTTAAGACAAAGAAGGAATGACCAGGCCTGCACACTACACCAAGGGACAAGAAGTAACACCTAGTCCAATAAAGTGTACGTAGACCTTCATGGGTCACCAAGACCCTCAGACTGTCCCTTCCTGAAAAGTTCTTTGTTTTTTCTATGGATACTTACTATATGACCTGCCCTTCCATTGGATCCTCATTACCTAAGCAGCTATACTTATAACCTTATTGATCAATCGCAGGCTTGTCCCACACGTGTTGTACCTACTTCATAATTTTGTATCCACCTTGTAATTTTGCTCTGCAAAACTTCTTTTAAGAAGTAAGCTTGTTGGCAACCCACACAGGTCTGCTCCTGTCCCTCTCAGGAGCTATGTCTCAATAAATATTTCCTACTCTCAACCTCTCTTGTTCCCTAGAATTCATTCTTTGATTTGGGGGAACATGAACTCAGCAACATGGTATTTTCCTTGTATCACTTGGAGGTCCTATATAAAAAACACAGTTCAAGAAGCTCTACTTCTGCTTTCTGAAGTGACAAGATATATTTTTAAATTGAAATTTTAATCTGATATTATTGACATAATTGGCCCAAGTTTGATCAAAGATGTTTACTTTTATACGGAAGCAAACTAACCTGACTGTGCCCACCAGTACTGATGCAGCATGCTCGGAGTTTGTACAAAGTGCCTGGTTTCAAGTGGGTGAATGTATATTCTGTAGCTGATCCACTGTATGCCACTTCCCACTGACTGGCTGTAAAAATAAGACTTGTGTAAGGTTATACTGCTTGTAAAAGTGTCATAGTATCAACCATTATTGATACGAAAAAGCTCTTAGAGGTTTCCATGAAAATCAACATCAACTTTTTTTTTTTTTTTTTGTAGCACAAGGGTCTTTTCATTTTTCTCACAAAGTTAGACCCTAAAACAACATGAAGGTATGTTCATAAAGTTAGCTAAATCTCTCAACTTTACCCTGGCTCTGGGAAACTGACACTAAGCACAGGAGGAGGGGCGCAAGGAGCCACACGGCAGGGCTGGCTGAGCTATGAAAAGTTGCTGTGTGAGGAGGCCACAGTATGTGATGTCTGCTCTGCCACAAGGGTCTTAGCAAATACGAGGACTACTGAAAGGCTTTTCCCTGTTCTTGTCTGCCGGGAGGACACAGTGAGGGCCATTCTTCCACGACAAGCTGAGTCCTTCAGGTGAAGACATACAGGTTCTATGGAGCCTGATATAAAAGACAAAAATGTCCGAAAGGCGAATGAATCAAAGATGGGGCATTTAGTGAGAACCAGGTTATCCAGTTGCTTTTTGGGAGTGTTGGTGGCCAGGTACCCCAAGAGGCTGATGTTACTTGGGGTAGGCCCAAAGCATAGTGACCACCTGGACTGACTATGGTCTCTACAGCCTGGGCTGGGACACGTGCCTCCTGTGTGTGGTTCCCACTCATGTGGCTTGCAGCTATTTTATGAAATACTGGGCTTGGGGATCAAATTTATTTTATGATATTTTACTAGAGTAACTTTCACAAATGCCTCAGCTTCTGACTGGATTTACAATGACTTTTCTTCTGTGTACTAGGACCACAAGAAAGACAGAAGATTAAGAATATGCATCCTGTCTTTACAGGTCAGAGACCAGCCTGAGAAGGTATTCAATTAATCACACACCCAGAGTTGTTAACATGAGGACAGAAAGGCATCTGGTGTTGATCTGTTTTCAATAGTAACAAAAGCCAGGAAATGTAAGAAATTAAGTTTTCCCAGTGAGCTGCTGGCATCTACATAGCTTTTCCTTAGGTTTATAATACAAAACACTAACTGAGATTTACAGAGAGAATATGATTTTATGTTAAGGCCCATCTACTAGAACTGTCATATTTTCAGTTTAAAATAAGATTCAGTAGACTTAAAACCCAAAAAGTTCCATCTGGCTCTCATGGTACAAAATAAAAAACAAGCCAAAGATAATCTTTATAGTATAAAAATTAATATGTTAAATCTATTCCTTTCTTTTGTCATATGCATACATCACTTAAAAAGATGATAGCAGTTGTATTACAGTGGTACAATTACATGCCATACTTAAAGTGCTGCAAAATACACTGTTATTGAAGCCTAATGCATTTTATTAGAAAGAAAACTTAAGAATACTTAAAAAGAAATTTAATTTCTAAAATGGTCCCATATTAATACACATAGCAAACAATAATATATAATAGAACTCAAAAATGACAATGAAGACAGAAAATTACTGTCTAAATTTGCTACAAAAGTATGAAGCTTACCACTGGCCATAACACCACCTGCCACCTGCCACCTGCCACCCTACTAAGAAGCCTCAGATCCCTAAGCTGCTCTTCTCTAATGCACTCTTCTTGATGCTTCTGACTCTTTGCTTGTGAGAATTCCCAGGAAATGTATGGTTAAGTAATAGGATGAAAACTTTAAGTTTGTTTATTGTATTAACTAGGTCCTCTACTGTTTTAAACCTGACAACGGAAAACAGAAACAACATGACAAAAATGACCTTCTAACTAAACTGTGATCTTTGGTGCCATGTATGAAAGAGCAAACTACAAATGTGTCATTAAGGTTTTATTTATTGTAACAGCTGTAACATTAAACTTAGTAATTGCCCACTATTATTACAAAAATGTTTACTACATTAAAAATAAAGCTACTACTGCATTTGTATAAAATAACTTCTAAAAACTTCACCTTCAGAGTTCCCATCAGTAATTTCCAGCAAATACTTGAGAATTTCTGAACCGCCATTGTCCTTTGGAGGGTCTGGGAAGTAAACAGATACTTCTTAGCATTTGTAGGGTATTGGATTTTACTGGAAAATATCATTAGAACACACAAGATTGTATCACATACTGTCTCAGTTCTAGATTTGATAAAAGACAATAAGTTAACTGTTTCTTTGAAAAATAAAATAAGACATGGAATATTATCCAATTATTAAAAGTTCTAGTTGTATTTCAAAGAATTAGCATTTACTTAAACATGAACAAAACTCAAAATATAAGTTGATTCTAAGAATTGTAAAGTCTACATTAAGAATCTCAAAGGCAGCTCTTTTAATAAAGCCTCAAAATGAAATGAATCTGTTCAAAACTAAGTGAATGTGGTACTCTGGTGAATCTCACGTGAAACCAGAGCTGGGGTAAATAGGAGCCTGTGCACTGTCTGAGAACAGGTGTGTGGCACCTTTAATGCACGGCCTCCTGTGAACTGAGCAGAAAGACACCTTGCAGTATTGCTTTGCCAAATTACAAAGAAAGCCCCTACCATCACTATGCCTCTTCTATATTCTATGAAAGATACAAATTTTTTCTTTTTTATGTATATAGTACAGGATCTACCGGGTCTCACTACACAGATTGGATTCATAGTGATCCTCCTGTTTTGAGCCTCCCAGATGTGGGACTTACAGGCACACGCTACAACGCCCAGTCTCAAAGAATGTCTCACTGCATTTGAGAATATAATTCATACTCAGGCAGGGCTGGAACACCATGCCGGGGATTGAAAGATAATTTTCCAAGAGACTCAAGTCTGCACACATACATTTAGGAAACTTATTTTCCTTTCACCATTTCCATTAATGTGTGTGTGTGTGTGTGTGTGTGTGTGTGTGTGTGTGTGTGTATCAAGAGAGACTCAGAGCCATAATTCTAAAGTCAAAATATGACAGCATAGAGCTAATGAAAGTAAACATTCAAGACTGAAAGAATTTTTAGGATTTTTTGAGAAAAAAGCTCTATGGTCTGCCAAAAAAAGCACAGCCCGACTGTTACAGTTTCCCTTAAGTGTTTTTGTCCCCTAGGAAAACAAAGGCCCTGATATGAAAATGATTAGGCAACTTAAAGTAAGATGTCTCCACGGTTGGTTACAGTAATGGTGTATGTTTTAAATTCTCCCCACATTAATTGGCTGTCCAGCAAAATTTTAATTTTTAATGTTATTATATCAGTAAGAATTATAAGTTGTAACAAGTTCATGTAGGATTACAACTACTTATCGACCTTCCCATTACAGACATCTCACTGAAGGAATCTGTGCTGCCATAATCACTTTCTACCCGGTAATCACAAATCCCACAGAAGTCTCAGTGTGCAAACGTCCTTACATTCAACAGTGGTTATAGACCATGTGAAAACAAATTTTATTAAGCTGTATCTGAATTGTGAAACTCACTTTCAATATTTAACTCTATAAATGAAATGTTTCTATTAAATTCTGCTGGACTTTTAGAGTAGGCTACTGAAGAATGAATTACATACTTAGAAACCACATTTAAATCAGTAATACATTTTTTAAAAGAAGGAAAATAAGTAAAATGGAAAATCATTAAGTAAATAATATATTGTTAAAAGTGTCCATCTACATTTCCGTTAATACTTAATTGTGCATTAAAATTACATTTTCATGGAATTGCTTGTTTTAATTTGTGGTATTCTCCAGATATTCTGCATGTGCATATTTCACATGCAAATAATGCTGGTTTACTTTTTTTTCCTTTGGCTTGTAACTACAAATAATCAGTTTTGAAAAAACTGTCATAAAAAGAAATGGCAGGAGGGAACATACCCCACTTGACACTGAAGCCATGGGATGTGACGGGCCCTTTAACGAGGGGTCGAGTAGGCGGTCCAGGCCTGTCGGGGCTGGTCGTACAAACCAAAACTTCGCTTGGGCAGCTCTTCCCTTCCATATTAGAAGCAGTCAGCTACAGCATGACCGAGAAACCACCAACATGCTTTCATTATCGAGTATTTTTAAATCAACAAGTACTTTTTCTAAAATGGCAAGACTGGATAGACACATATCTTCTAAGCTGAAGTACTGATTTAATAGTGCTTACTTTATGATCACCCATTGTCTGTGTATCTGATTATTAACAAGCCCACAGAGTGGCTTTCAGCTAAAGACATCTTCACCCTTTCCATACGACACATATGTAAGATCAGCAGGTCACTAGCTACTTTGTAATATTTTGCGGAAGGAAACAAAGGTTGGGAAATGCTGATAAAATGCGCTCCTCCGTTTGCTGAGTAAGGCAATGCCACCTTGTGGAGAAAAGCTAGCAGTACAGCTATGGTCCTGGAGCTAGCTAGCTAGCACCACTGCCAAGGTAAATTAAAAACAAACATTATTTTCTCTAAACAATCACACATTATCATGTCACTACATGTGCCAAGTTGCCCAACCCAACCCTAACAGGAGAGCAGAAAGGAGGAAATCAGAAGACAGCTTGATGTCTCTCAAGTGCACACCTGTCCTATTAGGACGCGTGGACGGTGCCTGTGCGGGACCAACACACAGCACTGTGGCAAGACGCAGTGTGCCGCTTTTTCTTTCAGTTATCTGAAAGTTGTATTCACTTTTTTGAGCTATGATACAAAGCCTACAGTAACATTTATGGTGGTTGTTAGTGACCAAAATGGAGATGGGGTGGTAATGAAGAACAGGAAAAAAAAAAAAAAAGAGGAAAAAGAAATGAGCAAAAGAGAATACAGAGCAAAACAGAAGTCAGATTAAAAGGCAAGGCGCCACATGCTAGTGTGTGACCGATGCACTCAGCACCTGGAGGGTGTCTCTAGGCAAGGTCACTGGCCATGCTATACAGCAATGTATTACAATTTATTACAGCATAGCTTTCTCTCTCAAATCTGTCTTTTTTTTTCTTTTTTTTTTTGGTCTTTTTGAGACAGGGTCTCACTATGCAGTTCAGGCTGCCCAGGCTACCACTTTGGTAGCCCAGGCTGGTCTCGAACTCGCACCGATCCTCCTGCCTCAGCCTCCTGAGTGCTGGGACTATAGGCATTCAAAAATGTCTTTAAAATTAGAAGACAACATGCACTTTGAAGCATAAATGTTACTTAAGGTAAAGTGCTGTTAACTTTCGTATTTGTAACCTGCAGAGTCAATCTGAGATGATAAATAATAACACATCAGAGCTTCATTTTTAAGCAGTTCAGATATCAAAATGATTGACTCACCCTGAATTTATACTGTGTGCTTCTTTTGAGGTTTTTCACAGTACAAGTTAAATCCTCTCCAGTGTATTTTGGGTGGAAAAGGTTATCCTAAAAAGCCAAAGCCAGAAAGAAACATCAGTACTGTAACACCTAGGCACAATGGTCCTTCACACTACCTCTTCCCACTGTTCCGAGACCGACGTCGGCAGCTACTATGAACCCAGCCAGGGCTGAGCTCTGAGGCCCATGGTGCTGGGGAAAACATACAGGCCTCAAATGAATATTTCACCACATCGCCTTATAACTTCTCTGGGTCTGATCAACTTCATTGCTACAAGTAGTAAGTACTTTTTAAAAATGCATTTAACAATAAATTTGTCATGAAAGAAAGTACTGACATCATCCCTGCCATGCTGTACTATGCCGTACAATTAGCTGTGGCTGAGGTTTTCTGGGCATCCAGTGTCATCTTCTGGCCAAGAAAGAAAGGACAGCTTAGATTGCACAGGGCAGGACCCTCCACTAAAATGAGCCTTTTCACTAAAACTGAATCCACAGAATTCATTAGATAATTGTCTACACTGTCCACTTATTCACTCATCTGTCAAAAACCACTGAGCTCCTTCTACATATCAGGTGCCCTTCAGGCTCTAGGGATTCAGCCCAAAAAAAACACACAGATGCTGTCCACAGGAAGCCAACACCTGGACAGAGAGCAAGGAAATTGGTGTTAAGTGCTGTGACAGCAACAAACCTGGCTAAGAAGGTAGTGGAGTTAGTGAGGTACTGCTTTCCATAGCTTCATGGGCTACATATAGGAGCCACAGCTGCCTCTTTAGATTCATGTTTAGTGTAATACAAAACCAGGCCCTATGCCCATAATCACGTTTCAAGTGCCTTTAGTCACATGTGTCTAGGTGGGACTTAACTAGACAGCACAAACTATGGAACACTGCTGTCATCACAGCAATGACCAAATGTTGTCCTAAGAGGTCACTCTGTGAGAGGACACCTGAAAGCAATGAGTGAAGTGAGTCAAAGGTATCTGGATGGATATTTTAGCCACAGGACACAGGAACTACAAAGCCTATGAGGCCAGAGCACACATGGTGTGTTCGAATGACACACATGGGGCTAAGAAATGGCAGAGGAAGGAACAAGGTCAGTGAAAAGAGAAGCCACCACACAGGACCATGTAGGCAAGGAAAAGCTCTGGCTTCGCTCTGAAAGAGAGGGAAGGTACCAAGAAGGGAAGTGTTCTGAGCAGAATGCACATGATCTTTGTCTTTCAAAGGATCATCCAAATGGTATGTGGCAGACAGACTGCAATAAGAGTGATATTACAGGCAGATGAAGATGCCACTGTGATAACCCAGGGGTAAGATGAAGGTGACCTGTAAAAGGATATCTGAGCTGTAGAGATGGGTAAAAATGATTAGATTTCTGGGTAACTTCTGAAGGAATATTTAGGACAGCGGTTCTCAACCTGTGGGTTGTGACCCTGGCAAGGGTCGAATGACCAAAACACAGGGGTCACTTAAAGCCATCGGTAAAATACATATTTAAACCCATGTTATGCCATGGTGAAATGTTATTTATTGCAATTAGTAATAAATATTTCTCAACATTTAATTAAATACTGTTTTTGTGATTAATTACTATGTTTAAATTATGTTTGATTTGTAGCAATGAGAATACATAATGCTTACCAGGTATTTACATTCCGAATCATAACTGCAGCAAAATTGCAGTTTTGAAGTAGCCACCAAAACTATTTTTTGGCTTGGGGTCACCGCAACAGGAGAAACTGTGTTGCGGGGCCACGGCATTAGAAAGGTTGAGAACCACTAAAAATTTTAGGAGGATCTGCCAGCTGATGATATATGAGAATTCCTCAAAGGGGTTTTCACGTATCCTACTAAAAGCAAGGGATAGCTGGGTGTGGTGGCGCACACTTGTAATCCCAGCACTTTGAAGACTGAGGCAGGAGGATCGGTGAGAGTTCGAGACCAGCCTGGGCTACAAAAGTGAGCTCAAGGCCAACTTGAAATGCATAGCGAGACCCTGTCTCAAAAAGACAAAAATAAATAAATAAATAAATAAATAAATAAATAAATAAATAAATAAATAAATAAATGTAAGGGATGCAATTTACTGAGATGGAGAAGACCAGGTTGCTGTTAGCAGTGGCGGTAGAAATTAAAGACTGATTCTGAGCTTAGGTAGCCAATCTAATTTCATGGAGGCCTAATGATATGATAATGCTGAACTATAAGGAACACACGCAATGCAGAAAATATGCAAAACATACATTTTCCTCTTCCTGAATTTCCAGGGTGTAGGTGATTGCTTCCTCAGGGGAACAGCCTTCTGGCTTATTCCACTGCAGCGTGATCCATGTGACACCAGCTCGCACAAGTCTTGGTGCAGACGGCATCTGAGGGATGTTTCCTAGTGTGTAGCATACCACCTCTTGACTGTAACCACTGCAGAGAAATGAACACCATGACACACATGCTTCGATGTATGTGAGGAGTCCTTGTATTTATTTATTTATTTATTTAAGAAATTTTTTTTATTTTATTTTATTTTTCTTGTTTCAGAACCTTTGTTTGTTTATTCACTCATTCTTATGGCCCACTCAGCCTGCCCCGAGGGCAGGGCTGGCACAGCATGTGGTGCCGGGGATCAAACCGTGGTCCCTGAAGCCGCCCAAGCTTTCCCAAGCAGGTGCTTTAGACCACTGAACCATCCCGCCGGCCCCAGTCCTTGTATTTAAAAAGGGGAACAGAAGCTACACATAATCCCATTTAGTTGGGGTAAAAAGCTGGGGATCTGGCAGACAGTAAACAGAGGCAGGCCAGCATTCTTTGATGACCTTCTCTACAGCTTCTTACTGTTTTCTTCTGTAGTCTACTTTTAGGGAAGCATATCAGTTTACAAGGCAATACACTTAAGAATTTATTTTCCCTACAGTGCTACTACGTAGAAAAAGGAGCCCAGTACGATGTCTATTCCTGCTGAGTCACAGCTACCAAGGAGTCTTCAAGTCAATGTGCATTTTCATCAACTATTTGTTGATAAAGTGATTTACAAATAGCTATAGTCCTGCTTTTCAAAAGTTTGAGGGTACTTATCACATTGAAAAATTTATGAACCACAGAAAGTTCTATGATTGTGAATTTTTCAACCAGAGAACTCTTAAAGCTACAATGGCTACCATGCAGGGGCAAGGCAGTTCCACAAAACTCATGAAGTTAGGAAGGGGTTCTTTGGCTGGCAAGAAGGTTAGGAACCACTGAAGTGCTGCATCTTTAAGACTCTAACATGCAGAAATGAAAGTACGATTTCTGTTACTGCAATATGACTTTTTAAAAGGCACTCTAATCAAGGGGTGCCTGACTGTACAGCTATTCTTGCCTGTCTCCTGCAGTCTTCAGCAAGCTATGGTATCCAGGCCAGCTCCCACTTTCCTCTAGTCCCAAGAGTATCTACCCTAGGCTTGACAACAATGGCTTACACAACACCCCTTTCTCTGTATCACGAATCACTCACAGACCTGAAAAACCAAATGGAAGACAAGCTTGCTAAAGTGATGAAAGAAAAAGGTACATGATCTGAAGAAATAAAGCCCCAAGAGGAATTTTTTTCAAAGTTCAGAGTACCATCTTCGTCTTCATTCTGAGGCACCTAGCTGGTGGGGTTGGGTAACAGCTTCTAAGAGGGCACTCTGTCACTCTGTAAAAAGCTTTCTCTCCTTCCAGTAGGATTTCCCTCTCTGAAAAGCATAAGTTCCCTCAATGCAGAGGTAGTGGGCTTGCTCACACCTTCAAGAACCTGAGAGGAGACCCAGAGTAAGAAGCACCATACCTGGTACCAATGTCATTCCGAGCAGCCAGCCTGAATGTGTACCCCATGGCCGGACAAAGCTTTGTCAACTTGCAGTGCTTCTGGCTCCCAAAGAAGCACTGTCTGAAACCACTGTTTCTTTTTCCCTAGAAGAAAACAAGATAATATTACAACCTGTTTCAAACAAATGCCAATAAGAAATCAAAGAGCATTTTAAATAACTTTAGTATCTTAGTTTGAGCAAACTAACAGAAGGAACACTTAGGGGAAGTATGCATGTAACACAAACAACTGACTACAGTGAAATCTCAATCTTTACACAAAGACACTGAGAAAATTCTGTAAGTCACACAGGTAATACAGCTAAAAGTCACACCATTTCCAACCTTCCCATCCTCACTTCCATGGGTCAAAACCACTTAATTCAATCAATGGAGCGTCTCCCTGTAACCACAGAGTGGTGGCTGCTCTGAAACTACGCAGCCAATCCACTTTCTCACAGGCAGAAGGATCAGCATACACATCTGAGCATACACCACGCCAAATACATCTCTGCTCTCCTCCAGTGGCCCAACCACAGCACATGCGTAAGCCAGTGTCAGAGAGCTGTCTGCAAATAACCCTAGACACAGGCCTCCCAACTATCCTTTTTACCTCCTAGCAGTGCTCTGGACAGCCTGGGACAGTAGTCATTGCTCCCTGAGTTGAAATGTGATTACATATGTTGCATGTGGCAAACATACACTAATAAAAAAGATCAGCATCAAAACAAACAAAACACTTATACTACCAATTAAATTTATCTACGTATAATCAATTTAAGTTTCTTACAAACCAAATAGTATATTTTTAATGCCTCTCTACCCTCTCAGGATGTTTCAAATTCCTTGAGGTAAAAATAAAACAGCAAAGTCTCTTAACAGACTTGGCTTAAAGATAAAAACCTGGCAAAGCCATGCCATGCTCAGAGATACACAATACTCATATTAGCATTCTGTCAGAAAAATATTTCCACCTATAATCCAAAAAATCATATTATAGATTCACACAAAAAACTATACACTGATACAAAATGATTCTTAGCATTCTAATCAGCAAGGCCCAGATCTTGAGGAATATGTTTGAAATTTTACAAAGAACAAAGTATACATTTTTCCTCTAAGCTAATTTAAGCATCTCCTTCCTTTAAGCAGGCATCTAAATGCTTACTACTAGAACACATTTCAGGTAAAGTGTGAGAAACACAATCAGCCTGAATGTCACTAAGGTGAACAGATTAAAAACAGATGCCATATTCACCTTTATAACCCACCATCATGTCTCTCCCCAAGCAAGATCACTTTTTCCCATGGTTGAGAATGGACATCTTAAAGTCTTTTTAGGTTCACAATTTATTCTGTCAAGTTCAAAATGTAGCCAGGTCCAACTACTGGGACTTCCCTTAACCTTGAGTGTAAGTTTGATGTAGATGATTTAGGCATGGAAGAACTTTTTATGCACACATCTGCATAATTACAGTCAGTGTCTGATTACACTCCATGTGAGGCCTGATGTGCTTTGTATCCACTCCAGGATGTAGCACGGTCTACCTTCTTTCCTTCTCTATTTCTGAACTCAAAAGTAAACAGTGCAAGAAAGTCACATCCTGCCACTGCATTTGTTGTTGTCCCTTCCAAGACATGTTGGCTTCCCTTCAATGCCTCATTTTTGCTACTTCTTTGTTTGGTCTCCTTTGCCCATTTCTGGTACTTAGAACTACAGCCAGTAAATAAAAGCCTGTCCGTTCTTTACTAGGTTAATTTGCTTTAATATGGTTTTTAAAAAACCTGTGGCTTAAATAAGAAAAATAGTAAGGAGGCATCAACAACAGGAAAGCAACTTCCTTTTCAAAAGGGCAGCACAATTCAAGCTCACTAAAGAACTGAGTAAGTAAGCATTATAGACTTCAAAATATTTTCCTATATTGCAAAAACCTACTCCACTATCAGAAACAATTGCTAAAGAAACTCTAACTTTTGGAGACAAAGCATGTTGAATTTTTCATCTTAACACTGAGTGTGGGCTGGGCACATAGTTCAGCAGTCTAAGCACCTGCCTAGCAAGCACAAGGACCTGAGTTTGATCCCCGGTACTGCATGTCATGCCTGTCCCAAATCCTAGGACTGTGAAACTGAATGTGGTAGTGCAAGCCTACAATGCTAGTACAGGGGGAAAGTGAGCCAGAAGGATCACTACTAGTCAACTGTGTAGCGACACCCTATATCTGTTTGCATGAAACTTAGGAATGTGTAGAAAGAAGTGTTGCTAAAATCCAGGTATTAAATATTGTCTGAAATACATTATAGAATTAAAAGAGGAACGGTTTCCTGAAAATTTTAGACATTAAGGAGAATGCCCCCTCAAAGAGAAAATAGGCTAATAAGATAGGTTAATACAATATTACTTCTGAACAAAAGAATGTATTTGTATATGACATAAACTTTAACATAAGGATATCTAAAAATAAAAAACCATTAGTGTTCACAAAAGCCATCATAGTGCAAAAGCTACTCTCAGCCAAGACATCAACAAGTAGAAGTGGGGCAGGTCATGAGCTCCAGCAGCACCTCGCCCCCGCTGGCCTCATCTAGCTGGCTCTGCAGCTTACTCAGCAGAGAAAGTATGTGCTCAAAAGTGCACAGGATTTGAAGAAGCAGGATGATGGAAATTCAAGCCCTACCTGGGTATTTTACCCTGTGATACAACCTCAAAAAGAAAATTACAGATTTTGAAAATTTTTCATAAACCAAGAGTGTTTCCCAAATAACCAACAGCATTAAGTATTACCAGTTCTTAAGGACAGAAATAGAGAGGATAAAAACAAATGTCCTGGAAAACTAAAAGATGCAAAAGAACTGACAAATAAATGTGATTATGTGAATGTTTATTTTTATTGGAAATTAAATATGACCCAGCTAGCACTACTCATGAAGTCACAGCTTTCACATTTTGTAAGTAGTGATATTCTAAATGATTTGAGAGATTATAATCTATAGCATGGCCTGTGTTTCAATAAAATCTAATCTGAACTATACAAGATTAGAGAAATGTTAGCTTTACTTAAAAACCTTTTTAAAATTTCACACGAGCCTGATGCAAAGTTCCTTACTAAAATATAGCTTTCATGGAAATGGTGATACCAACAATCTGATCCAATGCAGACAAGAGCTACTATTGCAGATCAGACCTGATTCTGACCAGCTGCTACTGCTACGGCTAAGCCACTTGTAGGGTGGCTGGCCCACAGGGAAGATGGCAACAGTACCTAGACTCAGTGCCTCAGTGGATTGAGTCTGTAGCACATAGCCAGCCACTATCAGAACCCCTCCAAGATGAGGTGGGTTCTTGTTCGTGGTGGTGGTAGTGGTCGTGAGGGGAGCAATCATCACCAAATTAGAGAAATTGGTGAGAGGGCTGAAAATCCACATCCTGGTCATTCTTGCCTAGACCTAGCCCCTGAGTGACAGACCTTGCCTCACATGAATCAGTACAATCTCTCAGGGTACTCTTGCCTAACTTTTACTGCCAGAGTCTGAAGCAAAAATGGTAACTTTTCAGGGCTCACTGGCTTGCTTCCACTTCATGCTCTTGGGCATGCCCAACAAAGAACAGGAGCATTCAGCTTTTTGCCAAACTGTAAAGGGACCACGCACAAAAAAACAAGGTAAGGGAAGAAAGCCTAAGGAGTATTTAAAATGTAGCTCTTCAATGGCTATATAGGAGTGAATATAATGTAGTTACTTCACTTTTTGGGTTACTTATACAATTTAGGCTGAATTCAGATTCTTAATAATGCTATTCCAAGTTTCAAGAACCCTAAAGAGATTTTAAAATATAGTTATATAATAGTCTTTCAATATGGCATACCCTAAATCCACAGGGTAAAAAAATTCTCCATGATGCAAAGATCCCACCTCTCAGGGTATCTGTTTACAAACATGCAAAGGAAACTAAAAAGTTAATTTATATACATGTATTCTTGAAGACTAGTAGCTTAGTATATAAAAAGCATTTGATTTGGTTCATAAAATGTGACTATTTTCAATTTAAAAATATGTTTAAAAACAACATGATACTGGTTATGTTAACTTGTCGAGGAATGTAATTGAAAAAGTGAAAACAATAAAAAAAAATTTTCATGCCCATTTTCCTTACTCCGTATTCTCATAACCACTATCTTCACTATAAGAAGGATGAGTTCTCTCACTGCACTGTTTCTGGTTAGCAAACCTAAAACTTGCATGTGGCACAGTTCCTTACACTTATATCACTATTAATTCAGGCTACAATGTCTTCCTGCCAGAGCAATTTTATAGACTGCAGGGTCAGTGGCTACCTTCATTAACATTCCCAATTAGCCTGATAGTAACAACATTGGAGGTGGGCATTCTAGTAATGCTGGCTTTCACAGATGAATTTGGCTAAATTATCCTTCCCATTTCTTTTCACAACACCTTCATTGCTGCCACAAAGAGAAGGGGGAGCCGGCTCCCTTTGGCCAGATGCTGGTAGCTTTCTGTGTACTTCTCAGTCTGTGGCCTCTTTCCATTGCCCTCCTCCTCTTAGCAGAGCTGCTTTCCTGAGCTGAACTTACCAGGCTGGGCAACTGCCTGCTAGACAAGTTACATGACTTTGGTTTATCAGTTATCATGTGTGTGGCCCCTGCTGCTGGAGCCAGACACAGATGAAAGGATTTGGGCTGGGCACTTAATAACAACAGTTTGACCTGTCAGAAACACAACGATAAATCAAATGAAAAGTAAAGTTATGTTGCTCAACTGAACTAATGCCAGGCTTTGAGATTTAGTCTGGTACTGTGGCTATATATAGAAGCTGTCCCAGCACTGGCTGACCCTAGGAAACAAAGATAAATATTGGCGTGAGAAATGAAGAGCATGTATGTATCTGGCATAAATACATGAGACAGTGGGGTTGCTTCATATCAAGAAGGCAGGGACACCCCACACACCAGTGGATTCAGAAGTAACTTGTGTCAAGTCCCCTTCTTCCCTTAGAGATGTTTGTTTCACTTTTCTGAGCACAGTGCTGCAGAAGCAAAGGTAAGAAAAGGGGGTGGAATGGTTTGTCACTGCATAGTGCTACTGCATGAATCTTATTTCTTAAAAAACAAGTTCTGCTATTAGAAGAGGCTTAGCTATGGAAAATAGCCAAGGATGATCATCAGAAGTTGATTTAAATAACAATTTCTCTCTCGATAGATAGATAGATAGATAGATAGATAGATAGATAGATAGATAGATAGATAGATAAAATACTAGAGTTCATCTAGTATTGAGTGCTTTGATAACATCAGTGTGTTGAGGCTATCCCAGGGTAAGAAGAGGAAAGGAACTCAGAAGACTAACTTTAGAACAAGTTGCCCATCCAACTTTCAAAGGAACTAACAGACAAATGGGTTTGATTCATCCACCTAGCCAAGGCCCACTGCAGCTGTCATCCAGCTGGCCACCAGCAGGCATAGTAAATGACAAATTTTGTGCTAGGGACCAAGATAAGCACTTGTGATTTAGCTTTAGACAGAAGTTTTCCATGAAGTCTCTGTCCAAACCTACATGCCCATCTGGTACACACAGGACTAATGGTAAACTATGGGGAGGAGACCTGCTTCAGGTCTGTGAGCGCTGGGGAAGAAGGGGTTCTTCTTATTCTGCCTTGGTGCCTCTAAATCCTTCTTGGTCTGGATTCCTTCAACAGCTGCTGGAGCAGAGATAGTAATTCCCCTGGCTCTCTGAAGCCACGTGCAGATGTGGCAGTGAGGTCTGTGGTGATAGTGAAACACTTCCACTCAGCCAGGTTGCAGGGTTGGCTTGTGTGAAAGATGGTCTTGCATGGGCCAGGCACCAAGTGGATCTAGGATTCACTTTAACTCCCAAAGGCAACTGTCAAGAATGAGCATCAACTACATGGGTCTAGGCAGTGGCACCTTCCTACTAAATTTTATCCAGGTATTGGCATCAGTGGGGGAATGGAAACAACCTTTCTGGTTTTCCTCACAGCACCAGCATAGTTCCATCTAAAGTCAAGCAAGTCCTTGGGTGGCTCTCCTCATCTGTTATGTGGGACCTAGGAAGTCATTCTGTCTATCAATGCCTTACTTGCCTTCATTCCTGAATGGCTGGCATCTAGCCAGAAAGTATAAATTCACCCATGACAACAAGTGCTCAAAGATTACCAAGCCTAAATTACACAGGCATCTGATAAATAAATTACCAAATTCCTCCTCTAAGTCAAGCTGAGTCCTTCATGAGCCAGGTGAGTTCTCTCTTCTGCAATGTAGGGCTAGCCACCCACATTCTGCCCCACAAATGCTGGGTGTGGCCTTACCTGGCCTTACCTGGCCTGCTCCCCAGCTCCCAGGGGTTATAGGCTCTAGCTACTGTTGGACCTTCCTATTCTCTAAATCACATCATGTTCACTCAATTTCCATGGTAGATAGTTTATTCTAAGTCCACTGGGCTTCACAGCTATGCTGACTGATTAGTCACCAGGAAACCAGATATCTACTTCCTTCCTGGGATAGCTTAATCACATGTATGGGAAATTCTTGGGAATTCCATTAGTCACATTTCCACAGCCATTTTTCTGGTTCTTGCACATATTTCCTACATGTCATGGCTGGAAGCTAAACGAACAGCACATTAACATTTACATATGGCATGGATATCAGTTTTTGTTCCATTCAAAATAGCAACCCTAATATTAGGGTTACTCTTCTACAAAACCCTTTCTTTTTATAAAATCTGTCTAATTATTGACTGCACTGATCTTAACAGCTGCTCAGGTGGACTCACATCAACAACAGGAAGCAATCACTATTCTGAATCTTCTATCACCCAAGTTATCTCATCCAATTTTATCAACCTAGGACATAATGGACATTATTTGTCCAGTACACAGCCTAAGACTCAGGAGTTAAACTGCTTGCTTGAGGGACCATGGTCAGTTAAGAGACTATACCACCTACCATCAGTCCAAGGCTCTCTAGACAAACACAATCACTGGTAAATATTGTCTTTATGAATTCATGCCATATACATTATGACCTCAGGAGAACACCATCTATGCTACAAGACTAGCAACAGTGCCAGCTAGCATTCAGCATGACACAAATTGGAGCAATATCTAAGAGTGTAACTTATAAGCCCTTTCCTGCCTTAGAGGCCTTTGTATTCTTAATACTTCCTGGATGGCTTCTGTTACAGGAAAACTGCCACCTTTTCTAGATACTGTCATGGCATCAAACAAAAGCAACACTAGGGCCAATGTAATAGAAAGGATGCTTTGCCTTTTGACAAGAGTAATCAAAAGAATTATTGGTGGGGGTTGGGGGAGGTGGGTGCATAAGGCAGTGAGTAATCTCTACTCTCCCTACCCACCAATTCTCTTATTATGGGCAAGAACCTCCACCTTGAGAAATCTATCATGTAAGCATTATTTTACTATTTTTTTAAAATAAGCTTTTGTTCTAAGAGGATTAAAAATATATATAATACATAAATCTGGTAGAAAAATCCCTTAAAAATTTCAAATTGACATTCTGCCATAACAGTGATTACTTACAGATTAAAATGCAAGCACAGTTGAATGCACTGTGATCAGAAGAAAGTAGAATGCAGTGATAATACAACCACTGCCTTTGAGACTGCCTTGTGTCTTTCTGTTCCCAACAGGGAAGCTTATAACAAAGAAATCAGCAGCCAGAGATCTGCAAACTCTCAGTGTCATCACATGGCACTAAGATTCCCATGTCATCACAGCATGGATGCTTGGTTAGGAAATTACACATCTTTAAGTAATGAAAGCTGATCTGAGGCAGGTGAAAATCAAAACTGATACCACATCTGAAAAGCCAGAGACATTTGAATGCTCCATTTTTAGTTAATTATTGTTTCATAGCAGGTTACTCTACAGCAGCTTCAAAATTATGGGGTAATCTAGCTAGTTATTAATGGAAAGAAACAGGTACCTACTATTTATGTAACTATCATAGGTAACTTCCAAGTGAAATCTACATTATAGCAATACGCAATTAACGATAATGAACTTGTGTGAGATGGTGTTACTAGCTTGCCCTGTACTGTACCATACCTGTTTTTGGTTCCCCATTCAGGCCCTACCTGCCCAGATGGTATAGGAGAAAATATATGATTAAATAGCCATTAACTAAGGTGCAAGTTCACAAGAAGGTCAATGCCACACAACACTGCCAGCCACAGCACAGATAAAGACTGCTGCTCTTTCATTCATGAATGTCTTTTTGAAAGGCTTGAAAGCTAGGAGTGATGACCTGTGCTCTTATTTCATCAATTCTTCCACAGTTTTACCCCATTCATCATACTGGAATGGTGACTACAAATGGTGTAAGAGCACAAAGTTTCCTGGAGTTCTAACCATTGCTATTTGTCTTGCATGACCAATATTTTCATTATAGTATAAATCCCAGCACTCGGGAGACCAATCCTCCTGCCTCAGCCTCCCGAGTGCTGGGATTTATACTATAATGAAAATATTGGTCATGCAAGACAGCCAGACAGCAGTTATGGCATACATGTAGACAGGGTGACCTCATGTCAAAGTCAAGATTCTCAGAGCCAATAACCCACTACTATTATGGAATACTGGAATATGTATATAACTACTTTCTGTTAGTTCAGTGAGAAGAAACATTTGTACCAGCAGTGTTTAGAGAAGTTATCATGTCTGCATCTTGTACTCTGGACAACATGAAGACAACAATATGCATTGTATCAATTATTGTGGCTGTCCTACTAACATGTTTTGAAACTGTCTCATTGTTATTTCTTATTAAAAATAATTTTTAAAATGGAAGAAAAAAAAAAAAGGATTCTTAGAGCAGCGGGGAAGCAGGATCAGTAATCCTCCCAAACACAAGCATGTTTGAGACCACCCGTCTCCTTCACAGGCAGGGAGCTGCTCCTCCATGTACTCTATGACCTTTCTTATGCTTAGGAGTATTTCTTCAGCCCCCTAGACAAGAGAGACCCTAGGTATATGGCCAGGGAAGATGACATTAGACAGGAGAGAATGGCAGTGACTAGAAAGACATCTTATCTTGCTCCTAATCTCCTATCCCACTGCACTCAATTAGGCCTGGAAAGAGTTCCTGAAGCCTAAAGTATTTGGCTGCAGCCAGTCCTAGCAGAAGGATTCACAGTGATGGCAGTCTCCTGTGTTCACACTTTGAAGGGTCAGATACTGTTCTCCTTATCTGGTCCCTTCTACTTCCTCCTTGAGGTACAGGCCTGACCTTGAGAGGACTATGGACCCCCAACTTAACCCCAAATTTAGAGATAAAACACTTTCGTCAGAAATTTCACCTCTGAAACAATACATTGAACAAGAATAAAATGGTTATGATAGCATGTATTCTCATTGCTGGGAAACCCATGGAGCTATTGTTGACTATTTTAGGGGGACTACTGAAGATGAAATATGACAGAAAGCAAAGAAGACACTGAACGGAAAAATCTGGGAAGCACATGACTGTGCTTTATTTGAATCTCTTAAAAGAAAAAAAGCGTAAGAGGATAAGCATACAGCAGCTTTTTCAGTTGTCACAGGAAGGACATTACTTGTTCTGCCATGTGTCCCTCATAGGACAGTGTACAATGTTGGGACACTGAGGTATACATACTATAAAGGCTGAACTAATTAATAAGCAAGTGGGGCAAATAATAGTGAAAATGATTACAAATTATAAATAACCTGCTCTGAGGCATGGGAATGCACATGCGTCTGGGGCTAATCTACTACTCCCCAAGTGGCTCACTGAGGACCAGAGAGGTTAAGCTGCCCTGAGATTAAAATGTCCAATTTGCGAAATGTCCAGAACGCTTGCCTCGTAATCTTACTGTTTTTTCAGTGATCCTTTACTACCAGGGAGACCACTATTCTTGGTGAATACAGAGTGCTTCCCTGGGGAATCTAAAATCTGGCAGTAAATACTGAGCTGCAGAACATAAATGGATCCATGGTTTGGCCAAGGGTCTATGGCAGGTGAATGTCAACCTGGAATTTCCAGCAGAATTCAGCATAGCCAACACCAACAGGAGTTTCAAGGTAGAAGAGAAAAAGAATTAGGATGGGAAAGAGGAAACTATGGGAGGACATCAAGCAGGGTAGCGCAAGGACACCCTACCAACCATCTCACATTCCATGGCCACAGTGGGCTTTTTGCTGGGCAAGTGTCTCATTAAGCATGGCTTCGGCTAATACTTCTCATCAGAGGATACACAAGCATACACGCACACAGTGCACACACACTCACCACCCACAGAGCACATCTGAAATGAACATTTGACCCTCTGTACTGGTAAACTCTGTCCTGATGTACACCTTTAACACAGGACAGCAGGCATCAAGTCAATATAACTAATTAACACAGAAGAACAGACTTTCATTAAAACTCTCAGTCACCTTCACAGGGAATGCGGGAGGAAGGTGTTACTACATGGTTACAGATCTGTCAAGGTTTCTTCCAACTTTCTTGTTTTTATGTAAGAACTACAGTGGTGGCTACATTTTCCAATCAAATCACGCCACAATAAAATCCACCTAATCTGCAAAAATGTATGAGTGCAGCATGAGATTTTACCAATCTGTATATCTGAACTATTCATATAGATTTTAAAAATATTAGATCATTGTCTTTGACAATTTGAAATTCAAGCTATTCAGATGTAACCCAGGTGAACAAATGCACTTCTGAAGAAAGCAAGGAAGGGCACCATTTTCACATCAAAATTTGACCATGAGAATTTTATACTTTTCATTTCACATTTAGTTAAGATACTTTTCTGAAGTATTTTCACAAAGACCACTCGATATGCATTTATCCTCAAATTCTACGTTTTCTAATCTTAAAGTCTTTGGCCTATATGTTCAAGCATACAATGACAGAATAAAGCAAGGGCCAATGAATGAATGGAACAAGAGCTACAGGAGCAAAAAGTTTCACTGATTTTTAGAACCAAAATCTTCTGCACCAGTATCTGCTGCCTGTGATTCTGAAATGCACCAGTCACTTGCTGGCACAAGGAGTCTTTGAGCTCATGAAGACTCACTTGAGTACCACGTCAAGGTCTCTGCCTATGGGCAGCAAGAGGGTGCGTGTTCTGGACAGTGTCTAGTGTCTAACTCCTACAGCGATGAGCATGGGTGGAGGTGACATCTGTGTGCCATTCCAGTCTCCTACAGGGAACACTCAATAGAGCAACACCAGAGCACGCACAGCAAAGTTCCCTAAGGGTTTACAAATGGTGCTTTCCAACCAGAATATTTTATTAGAACAAGGCCAGCAGCCAAGATGACAAATATGCTACAAAAAAGCGGCAGGTGGGGAACTAGTGACTCAAGAAGATCATATATACTTTGTCTTTTAGTAGCACTGTTTGAAAATCAGCCTGGTAAATATATATAATGCACAAATTATTCTGCTACTTTAAGCCATCTTCCTTCTCCATATTCAGTAACTACTGACTTAAATTTTTCTCTACTTTAAGAGTCACTCCTCTGCTTAATTCTTTTGAAAGAATAAAAGAGCATTTCTGTAGCAATTTTATTTCTGAAAAGTGTTTTAGATGACAAATATAAAAATATGCTTACCTCATCCCATTCTAAAAGGTAGTTGGTGATTTTTGAACCATTGTCAATTGGTGCCTAAAAACAAATGAATAAATAAAAATAAACTGGAGAAAACTATTCAGACAAGTTACAAGCTACCAACTTTGTTTTGACATACGTCCATCACTCATGGCTTTGTGATCTCCCTCAGAAGAACTTGTGGCTTCTGTATGTCTTTGGCCAAACATTATCACTCATCAACTTTAATACAATTCGACCATAGGAGTCCTCACTATTAGAAGATCACACCCATAAAGAGCCAAGTCTAACTTTCCCACACCTCTGACACCTACATGGCTTTCCACTTCCTCTGGAGACAAAACTTAAGAAACATTTTAAATTCAAGTGTAGAGAGAAAAAGCCAGGTGATGTAGGGAGAATGGGAAAAGTGTGTGTGTGTGTGTGTGTGTGTGTGTGTGTGTACGCGCGCACACATGTGCATATGCACTTTAAGAGGAACAGAATGCCATTTTGAAAATCTGAGGGGAAATGAAACTGTTTGCCTAGATCACTGGAGGCTACTAGCCCTCTCCATGTTAGCAAAAAGTTTTGTCATCTACTTTCCTTGTGAAAACAAGCTGACATCAATCTGATTGAGAAAAAAGGATTCAGCACCAGGTGGGGTAGGAGGAACTATGGGGAACAGAGTGAGATTAAATCTAGGCAGACAGAGAAACTAAGAGGTGCAAAGCAGAACTCTTGCTTCAAAATCATGCTTGGGCCTGGCTCTTCCTTGGGAGGAAAATAGGATCTCAGTGGATGCCAGTGCATCACACCCCCTCAAAAGGAAACAAAGTCCCCAGCTGCATCTTAATCCTGGTTCAACTATTTGTTCATCAGGTGAGGTTTACAGTCCATTTAATATTAATGTCTAATTTCTGGTTGCAAGAATGGACAGGATAAGTGGGA
Organism: Myocastor coypus; assembly: GCA_004027025.1. NCBI lineage: Eukaryota > Metazoa > Chordata > Mammalia > Rodentia > Myocastoridae > Myocastor > Myocastor coypus. The sequence goes on from PVJA010000985.1 coordinate 51,950, forward strand.
AAGCCTGTATAAATAACTTGTTAAGTGAATCAGTATTATACAAAGTACTCAGTAAACAAGTGCTGTCAATAATGAAACATCATCAGAAGCTCAGTCAGTATTACACTAAAAATGAGCTCTTCTCTATCTCCTCCTTCCTACCTGCTTTGTTTCTTCTGAGTGACAAAACCTCTGAGTCCCCAAACTCATGCCTCAGAGGGAGTGAGTGGCATGACTGCACTTTCTAGATTTTATGGCCTCGGGTTAGAGGACAGGAGGATACAATGAAAATTCTAAAATAACTGACAATGTTTTAAATAACAGATAATGTTTTAATTACAGTTCATTTCTATGAAAAGGACTATGTTCATAATGATTCACAGGGGGGCTTGCAGGTTAGCTCAGCTGTTTAAAGCACCTGCTTAGGCAAACTCAGACACAGGGGATTGCAGTTCAATCCCCAGTTCTACAAGCTGCACCAAATCTGCCCTGAAGACAGCTTGAGCTACCCAAAAAACGAAACAAAACAAAACAAAAACAGTGGTTCCCAGATTCCTCTACAAAGTGTTTTTCAGTAAAATCATCTATGACATCTTGCCCCAGACTACCCAACTAGTTCTTAAATTCCTAGGATTGCTGCACTGGCTTAAGGTTTTGTTTTACCTCACCTCCTGTACAAAAAGTAATTTGTGCTACTGAGATGGCATTGGTACTGAGGACTGCTATTAGGGCTTTCTCACTGATCTGTATCACTAGCCTTTAATAAACTTTTTTGTTTATATAGGTTTTGCCAAATTGCCCAGGCTAGACTCACAACTGAGATCCTCCTGTTTCAGCCTCTTCAGAGTGGTGGGATTACAGGCACACACCACTATACTTAGCCAGAGGGTAGGACCCTCAATGTCTCAGTGGACTCTAGGTCAGCTGACTGCTGGGGGAATGGTCCCTGGTCCTCCTGCCTTTACTTAAAGCACAATGATAGGAACCCTGCACTAAGGCCATTTAAGTGAAAACTAAAGTCACTCTAGAATTTTCTTCATTATTTCTTTCCTTTCTCTCTCTCTCCTTTCTTTCTTCTTCCTCCTCCCCCTCCCCCCTCCTCCTCTTCCTACTCTTCTTCACCCCCTCCTCCTCCTTCTCATCCTCTTTTTTTTTTTTTTTTTTTAATATACTTCGTATAGGGTCTCACTACACAGCTCAGAGTCTTGGTGATCCTCCTGTTTTCAACCTTCCCAGAGCTGGGATTACAGGCATGCACCACCATGCCTGGTCTCAGTGGCCAGCTCAGTGTGCCCAGCAGTGGGGCCTGCGCAGCATGTGGTGTCAGGGATTAAGCCCCAGTCTCTAAGCATGATGAGCTATCTTGCTGGCCCTTCATTGTAGGGTTTTCATATTTGTACTGAACTCAGTGAAGCATAAGTCTACTTTGATTCACAACTAAACCCTTAAGTTGCTGGTCTGCCTGGGACCTGAATCTCATCCAGGTTTTAAAGCATAGAATATATCATCAGTGATTCCCAACTTTAGGTTTATAAAACCCCAGGATTCCTCCAATAATCTTAAGAATTCTTATATTTTTCAAAATAAATGGATTTTAATTCTTTCCTTAAGAAAAGTATATTTCTTTAAATATAGGTATAAATAGAGCATATTTTCAAGTGAATAGTATATTCCCCAAGGAATTAAGCCACAACAACTAGTTGGGTATTAAAACTCTGAAAAGATGGGAAATCACTGACCTGGATTATCCCTGGAAGCCAGAAAGGAAAATAAAATAGTTGAGATTCTAAGCCAGTTCACACTTTGCCTCTATCCACATAACACATTTGCTGCAGACCACTGCCTGGGCGAATCCAGTGGCCCAGGCAACCGGATGCACAGAAGCCCAGGCTGCCCCTAGCTCAGTCCATCACCCCAGCCAGCTTGTCTTGTTCGTGCACTCACGCTCTCCCTCAAACCCTCAAACTTCATCATCTGTACCTTTGCCACACTTTAAATTAGATTTTAAAATACTTACATACAGAAATAATTATGACAGAGGTTAAAAGCATAAGCTACTATTTTTGTCTCAGACTATGAGAAACAGACTGACGGTATATTTTAAAGAAGCTACTGTAGGACCCTTTCTTTGACTAAGTTGCTTTTAGACAACATATTTTATCTCACAGCAACAATATAATTCTGCTATTTAAAAGTAGCAATCCTAAGTAATCTAAGGCCTACTTAGTGAAAGTTAATGAGTCTTAACACACTTTAGAACACTATACATTCTTGGCAGTTTTCAATATTAAAATTTTAGCATCATCCCTGAAAGAAGCCAAAAGAATCACAAACCTGCTTTTTTTCTAAATCCTTATTATAAAAACTTTATGTTAAAGTCCTCAAATGCTCATTGAAAGGAAATGAGTTACTAGAAAGTGATGAAATTTTAGTATTGTACATACTTATTCACTTATGAAGCATTTCTCATGATTCCAGGAGATTTACCAAATTTCCCTGCAAAATGAGCTAAAACTGGTTTTGTAGGTCCCTCATCCCATTGCTTTGTCCACTTTTTAAGGAAACGGCAACTTTTGAAATCATCATAATTTCAGTTACTATGTAGTAATCCAAGCATCATTACAAGGTGGAAATGGCGCTATCAGGTATTCCCAGTTACCAGACTGACATTACATTAACTTGAGAACATTCCTGACACTTTTAAGTTACCCACCTTCCACTGCAAGGTTAGTGAACTTTTGCTCCTGTGTGCCAGCTTGGGAGGGAAGGGACACTCGGGCGCACAGCTGTGAGTGGTGAAGCTCGCTGGCTCGGAGCAGGATCCCTTTACAGAATTGTACATAGCATATACCCTGAAAACCAAACACAGGGGTGAAGTCAGTAGCTGAGGCTGAGTGCAAAAGGCCAGCTTTCTCCTTTTCCTGGCTTTCCACAGATGAAGAGAATCCTCTCTCACCTCCGCAAGAAGAATTTCTTATACATGGAACAGGACTTTTTTTCTCACCTGCTGATACTATCTTGATCTAGTCACAGTGAGAAATTACAGGGCACAATCTTCCTGGCTGGACATTTATCCCAATGTGTTCCATGCATCAACATCATAACGTATGTGGTGAGTGACAAAAAATACTCTAAAAAAGTCCCTCAGGGCCTGGCAGGATGTCTCAGTGGTCTAAAGTGCCTGTTTGGGAAAGCTTGGGTGGCTGCAGGGACCGCGGTTCGATCCCCGGCACCACATGCTGCGCCAGCCTGCCCTGAGGGTGGGCTGAGCTGGCCAGAAAAATAAATAAGCAAACAAACAAAAGTTCTGAAACAAGAAAAAAATAAATAAAAAAGTCCCTCGACCCAAATCGTCTCCAGATAGAAGCTACTTGGCTAGGAATGGTGCTACACATCTATGATCTCTGTGTTTGGGAGGCTGAGGCAGGAAGATCAGCAACAACAAAAAACAAAAATATCCACAAGCTTCTTTCTCTACAGTTGATTTTGTTTAGAAAGGTGAAAAGCAGAGTTAATGGTTGGATGAAAAGTAGTAACATATGGTGATGACAGTCCACAGCCAGCCAAAGAGTACAAAAGAACAGAGGGTAGATACTACCCCTGGCTATTCAGAATAGTGGATGTATTTAGGCAAAAGTGTGTTGCTAGGTCTGTCTCTCTCTTATTCAACAAAAAATGTATTCAGGTACAGGTCTGCCATGTGAATTTTTAACTCTTACATACAGTGCCAAGAATAAAGACAAACATTCTGTACTTTAAAATGCATGCTTCAACATTCAACATATGTGCTTGACTTCTCCAGAGAAGCTGTGAAGAACTATGTAATGTGCTCTTATAATAATACAAAACTTAAAAAACATTATTCCAAAAGGACAACAAAGGTTTTGCTATTTAAAAGAAGATGCACTGATTCAACTATTCAAAAGTGATAAATACACCATTATAACCAAGCTCTCTATGAGGTAGGGAAATATTACCCTTTGTATACTGAATGGAATTTAGACTGAAAGGTAAATTTCCAAAAAAGCGCACACAGAGCAACTTCTGGTATAACTTCTTTGTCTTATGAGAGGATACCATAACATTTGATGCAAACAATAACATTAGCATGTTCTCCACTCAACTACACCTGCTGTGGGAGACACTCCTTTTTATACTCAGTGTAACAAGGCATATGATAATATTGTAAATCCCAATGGCAGATCTCGCAAGGTCATTTCTATGTGTCAGGAAGGGCTCACTGTGTGTGGTTCCTTAAGAGGAATCACAGAATGCTCCAGACATGGGCAGGTTCCAGCCTGATCTGCAGCAGATCACCACTCTTCAACTGGTGGCATCTTGGCCCAGCTCTGTGTGTGCTGGGGAAGAAAATGTATTCTCTTTAACTATGAGAGGCACCTATGAATTCTGGAATATAGGGAGTGATCATCACACAGAAAGACAACCACACAGTGGCACCACCTGTAACACTGTCCTGTCAGAAAAACCAAATCTAGATATGATTAAGACCGTTTGTCATTTTCCAGGAAGCACAGAGGATAGAGGAGCTCATTAAGCAATACAAGGAGTCAATTAGCTACAGTGACATTTGTGGAAAATTCAACAAATAGTTTGGAGAAAAAGACGGGGAGAAGCCAGGCATGGTGGCTCACGCCTGTAATCCCAGCACTCGGGAGGCTGAGGCAGGAGGATCGGTGCGAGTTTGAGACCAGCCTGGGCTACAAAAGTGAGCTCAAGGCCAGCCTCAACTGCATAGTGAGACCCTGTCTCAAAAGACAAAAAGACAAAAAAAAAAAAAAAAAAAAGACGGGGAGAAAAAACTATTAATTAAAAGAAATTTAAGACATATTAACAAAATCGTACCCCAGAATATATTTAAATTCTCACTGAAAAAAAAAACTCTTTGTCTTTTAGGACAATTGAGAAAGAGTGTCTCTAAATTATGTATTTCTAAATTTTGGAGATAGGAAAGAATTACTATCTTTTCTTTGTTGGAGTGGACATGTGCTAATGGTAACATGACTTGTAAATGAGATAGCAAAGTTTTAAGTAATATAATTCTTTTTCTCCACTACAGTTCTGAAATAGAGCTGAGAAGTTGCTCTTCATCACACCCTGTCATCTCTATCTCAGAACCAGGACTGCATTTGAGCTGGCCCACTTTGGTTCCCTGTCTCAAGCCAGCAGTACTACTGATAGCATCCACTAGGCATTTCACTACAAATGCAGAATTATACAAGAGAAGAGGGGTTGGAATCAGTCAAATTTTCTGTTGCTTTTTTTTTCTTTATATTTTTTCCTTTTTTTAGATTTATTTTTTAAATTTAATTTAAAAATTAAAATACAGAATTTCACTAAACAGGGAAATGAAAATACAAATTTCACAGTGTTTGTTGTAATACATTAGTGTTGTCTTCCAACCAGTTATTCATATTACCAGATACATGCATGTAGAATTAGAAAAGGAAAAAAAAAAAAAAAAAAAAGAAAGAAATATATAAGAAATTAAGAAGAGAAAAAGTATAAACAATTGAAAACAGGAGACAAAACAAATTAAGGATTAAATGCTCCTTTCCATAGCTGACATGCATGGTACAGTTGTCCAAACCATCCTGCTTACATACATAGATAAATCTCCTTCCTCCTCTCCTTCTCCTGCCCTTCTCCTCAACTCAGTAACTCTTTCCTTTTGAGTAAGCTCATTCCTTTTTCCCAGTATCCTTGAAGTCAGAAAACCATATCTCAGACTAGAGAATTTTGAATAATTGAGGGGACTGACTGTCAGGTAAAAAAATGCCAATATAGATAAAACAAAACAAAAAAAAAAAAATGAAGGCAGAAGAAAAATTGAGATAAGTTATATGGGCTAGATAAAGAGCTTTGCTTGTTGTTAACTAAAGAAAATTAAAGATTCTGTGGATACAGAAGTAGTATACAGGACACATGAGGCCCTGGCTTTGATCTCCAGCACACATGACACACATAGAAAAAGGAAAAAGTGGAAAAAAAGTGTTATCATTTGTTTAAACTAGGTTCCAAACTTTTCACACTTAAAAGTTTGTCAACAAGGAAAATAAAACCTATTTCTGCATGGCAATAAATGTGTAGCATCCAGTAAAATCTGACAGAACATTTAGAAATATCATGATTAGTTGTGTAAATAAAGTTAGCAGCTAATTTTGACAAGCTGTAATTTGACCATTAAATTTAACCAAAACAATAAAGTCTCTGAAATACTTTATATACTGCGTTTTTACCCATGGCATAGTAAGAGAGTCTGCAGTATAGCGCCAGTCTCTTGAACTAAAAAATTGAAGAAACTGTTAAGTTTCTTTTATATTTACCCAAAGAAAAGAAAACATTAAACAATAATGAAACAGGTGTCCCAAGACTTTTGAGAACTATACCTCTCAGTTCTTCTCAGACATCTGTAAAATACAAAAAGCCATATTTTCTGGCCAATCCAAGGACACTCATTTCATAAACTTATACTGTGATGGTAAATCCTATTTTTGGAAATATTTCAGCACATAATTTTTCTGGGAAATGTCATTACATGATATCATCTCTGGGAAAAAAAATTTGACAAATTGCTTATGGTGATGACTAGAATACTGCTGCAAACTTTGTCATGAGATTTCTACTCAGTCCATGAAATGCCTAATTATTGCATTATTGATAAAAAACTAAACTATTGGGGCCTGGTGGGATGGCTCAGTGGCCTAAAGCGCCTGTTTGGGAAAGCTTGGGCGGCTTCAGGGACTGCGGTTCAATCCCTGGCACCACATGCTGCGCCAGCCCTGCCCTCGGGGTGGGCTGAGCCGGCCATAAAAATGAGTGAATAAACAAACAAAGGTTCTGAAACAATAAAAAATAAATAAAAATAAAAAAAAAACTAAACTATTGATTCAGACAGTAAAATGCTTATTTCATTACTACTGCTAATTCTACAACAACCAATTAAGAGAAATATACTTTTCTAAGAAATGTATAGATGATATACAATTGTGTTTGTGTAATATGTATATAAACCTACATGTTTATGCATATTAATACTAATTTATTTGTTAGTCTAATCTCTCTCTCCTTAACAAATCCTCTCTATACTGTTTTTCCCATCATTCTCTCTCTCATTCACACATACTTTCTACATTAGTAGCTTTATATAATACATACCACAATACCACTGAAAATTATAAATTGATCCTCTTTTTTTAAAATGTATTTAGTACAGGGTCTACAGGGTCTCACTACACAGGTCAGACTCATAGTGATCCTCATGTTTTCAGCCTCCTGAAAAAGTTATTAAGTGCTGGGATTACAGGCATGGACCCCCAGGCGCAGTCTCTAAATTGATTCTCTTAAATACTGAATCAAAACTTAACATAAAAGAAATACTTTGGATAAGAACTGCATCATAAATTTAAAAAATGATAAATTAAAAAAATCTAAGCCAAGACTCAAAATCTAAAATTTGCAAATCAATGTATAATTACAGAAGGGTATTGCTTTCCTCAATCATAAAAAATGTGAGTTGAATAGATATATACAAAAATTCATAGCAAATTCATAGCAAATTGTAATTTTATTATACAATCTTATGTACACATATAACATTATATATGTTATTAGAATTTATTTTATGATGAATTTAAAAATGAAAATAAAAATTTAGATACTTTAAAATGTTATGGGCTACATTCAGAAAGCTGCTCGTTTGCAAATGAATGGAAAGAAGCACTATTAAATAATCTGATGTGGTCTGTAGTAATCCAGATAATCCCTCTTCACAGGAGTATACTTGGTAGGTTTCTTGCTAAAATAATCTAGGACTATCTTCCAGAGTAGCTACAGTAAGGACTGCAAACAACTCACAGTTGAGATCTCAGGCAACTAGGGAGAGTTTGTTAAACTGGGTAAATTATTTTCAGAGGTAAAATGATCTCAGTGTTCCCTGCCTATTTCAAATTCTATTGGCTTGTAAAGACCCCAAATGGCTCATGCTTCTTCACTTAGTCTGAAAACAATTTATGGGTATCACCTATATATAGTAAATAACTGATATATCCATGGTAGAAAATATATTACTTCTAGACAAAAACACTAGAAATAAAGTGGGTTAAACTACATAGTCCAATTGCTCTTCTAAGACCTTGGAAAAGAAAAATTATGCTTTAAAAATGTTAAAAAGGCTTCCTAGCCGGGCGTGGTGGTGCACGCCTGTAATCCCAGCACTCGGGAGGCTGAGGCAGGAGGATCAATGCTAGTTTGAGACCAGCCTGGGCTACAAAAGTGAGCTCAAGGCCAGCCTGAACTGCATAGTGAGATCCTGTCTCAAAAAAGACAAAAAAAAAAAAAAAAAAAAAGCTTCCTAGTGCATCATCAACTTTTCTGTCCACAAAAGCACATCTATGTCCTCCCAGTCATTATAGTGTGAAATACAAAACACAAATGAATGGTCAATGGCCATGAGCTGAAAACCATGAACTAAGAAAGTGTCATTCACCAAAAGTTTGTTACATGGGACTAGTAATCTACTTTAGTAACCGAGACTCTCCAATACAGCTCAGCTCTTGTCTCTTACCTCACATGATAATCAGTTGCTGGTCTAAGATCTTTCAGGTTACATTCCAATTCTTCACCACTGTAAAGAAAAATCATTTGTTAGTTAATACCAATTTCAACTGTAAAACAGATTTTGCATTGGAGTCTCATAGTCATGCACTGACCATGACACAAGTACCATGAATGATTCTACCATAAACCAGAAATACATTTTCTTAATTAGTATTATCATTATTATTTTAGACTAGAAAATCAGATTCCTTATAATTATACCATAGTAGGTCTGGGAAACAACACTGTTCATGTAACATGCTATAACATCTTACCGCTTCTTGAAAATTATACACAAGAATAAGTCTTAAGGAAATATACAATAACTGCCCTGGCTTTCTGGTAAAGGCACCTGTCAGGAACCTCCATTCCCTTTACTCTGGACTCTCCAAACAAGATCTGATCTGCTTCACTCACATACCAATGTGCTCAACAACAGTTCTTCAGTATAAAATAAAACTATTTATCTATATAATCCAAAAGTGCAAATGGACCTCAACTTAGTGTGAAATATTAAATAAGAAATTTCCACTAAATTTTTTTGAAAGGCACAGTGATACAGAAGCAGAAGGTATCTGTGAGTATGACTCACTTTGTATTTTTCACAGTCAGTGTCATAAAAGATAAAGAAATATTGTGGAAGTGTTCCAAACCAAAGAAGGCTGAAGAGACAGCTAATGCATGTATATGATCATAAACTAGATCCTCCCTAAAAGGAAGAAAAATGCTATCACTGTTTTTCTTCAAAATGAGAAATATTCAGCCGGGTGTGGTAGCTCACGCCTGTTATCCCAGCACTCGGGAGGCTGAGGCAGGAGGATCGGTGCAAGTTCGAAACCAGCCTGGGCTACAAAAGTGAGCTCAAGGCCAGCCTGAACTGCATAACAAGACCCTGGCTCAAAAAGCCAAAAAAAAAGAGAGAAATATTCAGATCAGCTGACAAAGTGGAATATAGATGATGGATGAAAGCACTGTATCAATGCATTTGTATGGTGCTCATAATTTCTCTGTGGTTATTTAAGAAAATATTCTGGGGCTGGGGAGATAGCTCCATGGCACAAGCGCCTGCCTGGAAACTGTAAGGTCATGAGTTTGAACCCCAGTCCCGCAAAAAGAAAAAAAAAAAAAAAAAAAAAAAGCTGAAAATATTCTTATTCTGAAGAACAATGCTGAAATATTTAGTAGAAAAGGACTGTGGCACGTAAAACTTAAAAGAAAAAAACATAATTAGAAGAGAAAAAAGAAGGAAGAGTTCTAGTGGTAAAGCAAACAAGATAAAAAGTTCACAATGGAATCTGAATGGAACACTTTATGATGTGATCTATTTGCACAATATTTTCTAAGTCTGAAGTTCTTCCAAAGTTTTTTTAATTGTAAGCTGAAGCTACCTTTGTACCTTGATGACAGCTCTGCTGTTGCACTGCACTGTACCTTTAAAATACTTCATATTGGCTGTATTTAATATGGAAAAGTTACAAGTTCATAGTTTCAGCATCCCTTGGAAAAACCCCAACCAATGGGGTTTTCATTTGCTGAATCCACACTATGACTGAGATAAGCAGCAAGGGATAGGAACACTTTGCACTGAGATAGGAACACTCACTGCCCACCTTTAGGTAGAACTTTTCTCATTTATGTTACCTACCTAGCTCTACAGGGCACTTGAGACTCTAGCTCCTGTCACCGGCGCTTGCCTTGCATTCATGGAATCTACCAAGCCAGGAATGATGGCTTGAGCTTCTCCTCACAGATACTGGGGAGAGGAGGCAGGAGGATGGCTTAGTCCAGGTGTTCTGCTTCTTGGAAAGCAGGGGAAATAGCTCTCTGTATTTCTGATTTTTTTTTTTTTTCTAAATAGAACCGAATCACTCTGAGCATGAATATGGGGCTAGAATTTTATTCAAATAGTAGAGAATGAACAGAGTGCCCTCTGCAGGGGAGTGACATGGTCTGGCATGGCTCTGCAGGCTGGGTTGTAGCTGGTGAAAGAGTGAGGAAGAATGGATGCTGCGTGGTCCAGAGCTCAGTACAGGAGTGCAGCGAAGAGACAGCAGCAGCACAAACGTAAGAGGGGAAGACAGCAGCTAGAGTGGCTCCTTCTTACCCACTCCCCTTGTCTGTCCAGGAAGACCCATGTGGGCAGCAGATTACCAAGCAGAGTAAGAATAGGGAGACATAGTCTGCAGCACTGGGGTGGCAGGAAAAGAGCAAGAAAACAAAACCCTCTAGCAAAGAAAGAGGTAGACTTTGTATGAACATAACACCCGGGCATGGGCAGGCCATCCAGGGCCCTCTCGTGGACTCAAACAAGTAGTTAAAACTGGCTTTCAGATTTCCTGCTCTGCAAGTGTGACCAGTGCTAAGCAATTACAAAGGAGAAAAGAATTGACCCTAAAGTTTTTATCACATTTAGAACATGACTATAAATCATTTGGACAGTTAATATATGGGAGTCCATAAAGCAGAAAAAGTTAATTCCTTATTCTGTTGCTAAACTTCTTACCACTCAGGAAAGCCTTGTAATTAAATGTTTCAAAGTATCTTTATCCTAATCTAGTGTGAGAGAAGGTGAAACAAAAGCAAAGGGTAATTGTAGAATTTTAAAAACAACTCAAAATAAAGGGCTGAGTCTGAAATGTAAGAGGAGATCCATGACTATTTTATGCACACAAAAACACAAGTGACAGTCACCTTTTGTCCTGAAAGCTGTGAACAGAAATCGAATATTATGCTGATAACCAACATAACAAGCCATTTATTTCATTAGTGGTAGAGCCTCTATACTTATTTCTGATTAATAATTACCTGGACAAAAATTAATTCTTGACAATAAACATAGTTGTCACTAATTTTTTTAAAAGACCTCGTTCAAGGAAAAATGGCAAAACTTATACATTCTTCATTAGTCTTTTACTTTCTTTAACAACTTCAATGTCACAGTTTAGCAGAAAATTAAAATATATGGAAACTGAGCCTGGTGGTATATCCCTGTAACTTCAGCACTCAGAAAGCTAAGGCAGGTAGATCATCATGAGCCTGAGGCAAGCTGCACTACACAGTGAAACCCTGTCTCAAACAAACCAAAACACCTATAAAATAATAAAGTAAAATAACAAAACAAAACACATGGAAACATACACTACCTGTAAATTATCTTGTATTTTCCATCTCGGCCTTTGTCTGATAAGGCAACCTCATAACTGTAGGGGAAAGAAAGACCACTGTGGGGTCCACATGAAAGTCCAACAGGGGGAGCCCAGGACAACACAACTGCTCTCGCCTGAATATTAGAAACCTGAGGAGAAAAACATAGTACAGAAGTATTCATATCCATTGCACATGTCAGGTACTATCCTCTTCTGGCTGAACCTGGCTGAGAGTTAACATAAATAATTTTAATTATAATGAAAGAAGTACTACATGGTGTTCTCATCAGAGTTCTGTTGTCCAAAATCGGCAGCTGCAACATCTGTCCTTATAACTCAAACTTCTGGCCAAGACCAGTGCAATTCACTCTCAGTTCTGGATGTAAAATGATCAGTCACCGAAAGCTTGAAAAAAGATTTCAACGACCTCCACAATAGTCATGGAATTTGTGAATACAGCCATACCCACAGATAATTCCTGGAAGACCTTCAAACCTTGGTATTATGGTTTGTGTCTAGGTGTCCCCCCAGAGCCACAGTCACTGGGGCAGGGTTCTAAAGTTTGTGATTAATTCATGATCCAATGCTGGGATTATGGGTGCAAGTACCACACCTGCCCTGGGGCAAATAGCCTGAATATAATATAAGGAAGGGAGAGGGGCTTGCTAGTAGCTGCAGTTGCTGCTCCTCCTTTTACTCTTTCGTTTTCCACCTCCATGAATTGCTGCCCTCTGCTATACGTCACTCTGCCTTGGAGCCAGCTGACTATGAACTAAAACCTCTGCTAACTATGAGCTAAATAAACCTTTCCTCCTGTAATTCTGGATGTCAGGTATTTTGTCCCAGCAGTGAGAGAAAGGTGACTGAGACAGTTAATTTTCAAGTTAAGTTCCCTTAAGTCTGACGATTCCCAGGAGAACACAATAGGTGAGAACTGGAATTAAGGATCATGCTGATAGGCACAGAGATGTGTGTGGAAGCTGGGGTTTCCAAGTTCTGCTTGCATCTGTTTGGTTTACTCTGTGCTTAAGACCTCAGCTAAGCAAAAGATTACTGACTTAGCACTACACTGAGGCCAGTGTTATACTGTGTCTCTCAGGGTTACTCAAGTGGGTCCACAGGTGGCCACAACAGCACTCCCTCTGTTGGCTTCATGGCTTTCTCTGTCTCAGTTGTCTGGCCATTAAGGGACCCAGTGTTAATGCCTCTAATGAATTATTTCTACTCAAAACTTTGTTCTAGAGCCTCTTTGTGGAGAAACCCACCTGAAGTATAGGGTCACTCTATTTCCTTAAACCCAACAAAGAACTTTAATGTTTTAGTTTTCTAAAGATTATTTTATTGCTGTCAGGATATTGGTCTGGATAACACCTTAAACATAAACAGATAACATAAATGCTGAAGTTTAATGTTTACAAAGACTTTATGTGTATAGACAAATATGTATAAACTATTCACTACCTGAGTTTTTACTTTCATTTTTGTTACTATTTGAATTATAAGGTTTATTAAAATATAATACTAAACAATGTAAATGGACACATAATTAATATGCAATACAAATACTGATTATCCCATTTCAGTCTCTCATTTATCACAGTTTCAGTAGATATACTGCCACACTGTTCTGTTCACAATGTATTTAGTCAACATATGTCCACTCATTTGTTAAGACCCCCACTGGGCCTATTCCTCCAAGTAGCCTGCTGTGACTGAGCCTGCTCTCCATTACTCTTTATGTGCTATAGAACCTTGTAGCTATCATTATCACTGGGGATCCTATTTACAATCTTGGACTGTGGATTCCCTAAGGCACATCTGAAATCATATTCCACTGTGAGGCATGGTTTCTTAGTAAATGTTTGTGGAAGAAACAATAAATCAGGGCAGGAGAGATAGCTTAGTAGAATAAGCACTTACCTGGCAAGTGCAAGGTCCGGAGTTCAATCCCCAGTACCGTAAATAAATAAATAAATAAATAAATAAATAAATAAATAGGCTGATACAGGTGACAAAGCAGGTGGCAGGACAGCACTAGATGCCAAGGCTCCAGCCCAGCAGCATAAAGCCTGCCATGTCCCTCCAGTCCCAATGCCACACTGTGTGACCAAGCCTTCCCTCTGTGACTTAGCCTCTGACTTTGCTAATTTCTTGCCTTTAGCAGGTTTCTTCTAACCCCAGTTTAAATGCAGTTCTCATTTCATGTAATTATCATTCCTCACTGTGTAAGGAGCTGTGGCTGTGAGGTACCTAGTCCTATCTTTAGCTTCAGGAGCATCAACTTGGGGAAGAATGAGGCAAGCAAGTGGCCTCATGGCAGACACAGCGTCCACAGGCTCCCATCTGGAGCTGGTTTAGGAAGGCATCAATCGGCACTTCCTTTGTGCTGCAGCCACCTTTTCTTAGTACAGGACCTGTACTCAGTGCTCATTTCCTTACGCTGAACACTGATTGTTTGAGTCCTCCTTATGTGCATCAATGTATATGTTGAATTCCTTTACACATATAAGTAACCCTGAGACAGAGTATTACATTTGGTTTTTAACCTACCAGGAGATATTCTGCTCTGAAGAGTTTATAATGGAGAAGAAGAGAGTGGTCCTGGAAGATATTCAGCTAAGGCAATAAATGATTGCTTTGCACCTTTCCAAGAACAAAGTTGTGTAGTGGCACTGATTCTATGAATGGTGGTGTGAAATAGCAGTGTACCCCAACGTAGCCCAGTCAAATATTCTGTATATGGACTATACACCTATCAATTCACATCCCTTTCAACTTTACCTTTTTCCTTAGCTATGACAAATTTACTTTTCCTTCAAGACATGGTTAAACTATCGCTAAAATGAATAAAGATGTGTATCAGTGAAGTGTCAGCTAAAATAGTTTGCCTTTTCTCCAGGCCCTGCACAATCCATGGCAGGCAAACTGACAACCCATGAACCAAGCCTAGAGCAAATGCTGTCTTCCTACGAGCCAGCCTATCAGACATGTGCTCTGGAACTCTACATCACTTTCAACGGACACAGCTTCTGTGAACTTCTTCCTGGCATTTAGCAGCCTGCCACCCACCTAGATTATAACCACTGCTGTAGGGCCGAATTGCCCAAATTGCAATCTGTGCTCTACTCTTCCCTCTCATAATACCCAGCCTCAGGCTTCTCTTCCTCAGGAACTAGAACCTGGATGATATGTACTGAGACTGTAAGGACTCTGGACTCATTCAAAAGTCAGAGATAACTCCAGGAAACTGGAGGGAAAATGTCACCTGGAGGTCAATCACCAACACAGGAGATCACTCCAACGCTTCTCCCAGATAACTCATGAGATTCTCAACTCTACAAACTCCATCTGGGCTCAAGGCCACTTTCAGAGAGATGGCACTTGAGCTTCCATTGCAAGTTTCTCTCTATGCTGACCCCTCTTCACCAGCAGTCTCATGACCAGAACCAGGCACAGCTAACCTGACCTCCACAGTGGTCATTTTATGTTGGTATCTCCTATCTACAAATGTTTAGAAACCGTAAGACTGACTTTATAATATGATAAAAATGGTGATTTCTTGTTATAATATTGGAAAAAGAGCAATCTGACATTGTTCTCTAAAGTATTTGGTGTACATGATACTAGTCTAAGCCTGCACACCACTTAAATTAAACTGCTTTAAGTCTGTTGCAGGGCTTACAATCTCCTAACCCATTTCTAAATGCCATATACTGAGTAGAATTTAGGCTTACCTATGTACTTACTGAGTATCAATTTCAACATGAAAACAGTTTCTATGTGTGTGTATATGAAAACTACAAAATCGCACTACATTACAGCTATATGTACAGTGGTACATACTGCTTGGCTCTCTTTTACCCCTCTCTTATGTTCATCTCAACATTTTAAAACTATCCTGTAAAATTCTTTTATCATCAGAATTTATCATATGGAAATGATATTCATAACATGGATCAGAAACACCCCTACATACAGTTACTCTCACATTAAAAAAATACTTCTTTGTCAGCTGATAGTTCAAATTTTAACTAATATGTGGGAGGCCTACCGATTTGATTAAGGAATATGCTGAAGAAATATTTCCATTGAAATACTGGCTTCACTTCTAATGTACATTAGGAGAGATAACACAATGGAAAAATAAATGAGAAAGGGAAAGATCAAAGAAAAAAGTTTCTCAAATCTGAAACTCTCATACTGATCTGCTTCTATAATCCCTTGAATACCAAGAGTCTAAAGCACTGCTCCCAGATATATCACGCTGATCTTTTAAGGAACTGCTTCTTACAGGAAAGTGTTTCAGGTCTCACTTCCAAAACCTCAGGCTAAACATTATTGAATGGAAACAATGCAGAACCATAATTCTAGGTTACAGTTATTTACATGCTGAAAATAAACAGCCTGCCACAATGTGGGAAATTATATATGACGCTATCATCAAGAAGATCAGTCCTCATTAGGATGGAGGTGCCTGGTTAATTCCTGAACCACTCAGCATAACCCTAAACTTATGCCTTTGATATAGCAGAAGAATGTCCCCAAGACAACTAACTGTTCCAGGACAATTTCTCATGTATTGCTGAAACTATCTTAAGTATTTGGACCTTTATATTTGTGGGCCTCCAAAGAGCAAATGACTTGCATTATCATTTGTGTCTAGGTGTCCACCCAAAGCCTCATGTGGTTACAGGGCTTTTACAGAGGTGGCTGGATCCAGGGGGTATGATGTTAGTAGTGGTCGCTTCAACAGCACATGTACCAGCATATGTGATACTGGGATTCAGGGTGGGTGACTGTTGGATCAGCCCACTGACTGGAATGCCAGCACCCTAATTCCAGTAAGCTGCATACAATAAAAGGGATAAAAGAACCTTTTTTTTTCCTTCTCGTGTCGCTTTTACTGTCTTCTGCTACCATGAATGGTTGTACCTCTATCATGTGCCTCCCTCCCTAGCTTGGAGTCAGCGGATTAAGGATTGAAAACTTCCCTCTTTAAATGTGGGTGTTGGGTTGTTTTGTCTCAGCAATAAGAAATGTGACTAATACAACTTGTTCAACTCAGGGCACCAAAAGTTCTAAAAGGTAGCTGGTACCCACAAGTCATAGGCTTTATTTCTACACTCCAAACCAAATCATCTGGGAAGAGAGAGAGAGAGAGAGAGAGAGAGAGAGAGAGAGAGAGAGAGAGAGAGACAGGGAGAGAGAGAGAGAGAGAGAGAGAGAGAGAGAAGAAAGTCATATCCCTTTAATGTTCTACCAGATATGACTGAAAACAAAAAATCTGTTTAAAAAAAAATAATTGTATGTCCAACTGTGCTTTGTAGCTGTTTCTTTCCCTCAGAGGTAGAATTCTTAGTCATGATAGTATCTAATTCCCAGTTCAGAGTATACAGACAGTATTGGTGATATGGTACAAACTACAGAAGAATGTTTTCTTTCACATTTTCTTAATAGTATATCGCCTCTCAGATCCTCCTACGTGGGATTTATTATCCTACCTTCCAAGATAAGGAAATTGAAGTGATAAAACTTACCTAAGATCACAGACAATGTTATGCTATAAATAAAGCCAGAAGCCAGAGGGCCCTACTGCAAAGTAGAGGCCCTTCTCTTCCTGGCTGCTACTGTACATCCTGGCATCCACATTCCAATGCTCCTTAATACTGGTGCAGCCATATCAATGCTGGCCAGAACCTAGCTACAACTGCTGCAATCTACCACATGTGTAATTCAGATATGAAGACACTTGTTAAGGCTCCCTCTGTACCAAAGTCAGTGCCAGGAACTGGGACACAAAAAGAGTAAGACATAATCATGAATTCGAACTTTAGAGAGAAGGAGTAGAAAGGTGGAGAAAGTGGGAAGAGAAAAAAGAAAAACTGTATATAACCAGGCTGGGAAAGATGGGTAGACCAGGCAGAAGAGGCAGTATGACAGGCAAAATGTCCCTTTGCCCATGCACACTCCCTCAAAACTGTCTGTATCTTATTCCAGAAAACCTGTAAACGTATCACTTGGTATTGTGAAAGAAACCTGAAGATAACAGTTAAGGATCTTATGATGGGGAGGTGATTATATGTAGTCCAGATGAACCAAAAGTAATTGCAAGCATCCTTTCAATGAAGGGGGGTGGGGGGGAGACAGAGACGGAGACAGAGACAGAGAAAAGCAAAAGATTCAAACTCAGGAGATGTGATACGGAAGTGGCAGTTGAAGGGATGGGACTATGATCTGTGAAGATGGAAGGGGGCCTGGAGCTACCCCTAGAAACTGGAAAAGGAAAGAGTCTCTTTCAATACTTCCACAAAGTCATATAGCTCTGCTAACACCTGGTGTTAGCCCAGTAAGACTCATTTGTGGACTTTCTGAATGCTGGAACTTCAAGGCAATACATTTATTTTGTTTTAGGTCATTCTATTTGAGATGACTTATTATAGTAGCCATAGTAAACTAATATAGGTGGACAGAGAGAGAAACTGTGTTGATGATGTGCAAAAGCATGGCAGTTTGAAGAACTTCCTGGTGAAACACACCTATGGATAAGATACATGCCTCTGGGATCATCCTGTGCTATAGACCTCAGATGAAGTGACTGTGTTCAAGACACACTCTTCTTATTAGGTGATTCAGTTTATTTGGTTGTTACAAGGTCTCACTATGCAGTTCGGAATCATGGTGATCCTCCTGCATCCATCCTCTCCAGCACCAACTGGGATTATAGGGGTGTGCCACCACATCCAGACTCTGGCTGGCTCAGAGCACCCTGGGGAGTGGGGCTAGGTGGCATGTGGTGCTGGGGATCCAACTGTAGCCCCTGTGCCTGCCTAAGCAGGTACTTTAGTCTGCTGAGCTCTCTCTCCAGCCCTACGTTATTCAATTTTCAACAGACTGTTTAAAAGGTGAGCTGCAAGTGAAAGTCTCAACATGAAAAACAAACAAATTTTAAAAAACAGTGTAAAGTGATGATCTAGAATTCATGTCCACTTGAAATTTTATTGTTTCTACTCAAATATTTATATCCTTTATACTATGCTGCTTATAAAGCAGAAATGATAACTACAGTTCATAATACTAAAGAAAATCTTTGGCTACACTCACTGCATTTCAATCCATTTGAACCCTGCTGACATGGAAATGTTATGTCTTCTCTGAACTTACAACCACAAAGCCATTTTCAAAATTTGGAAGAAGGCAGTAAGAATGGGTTGGTCTTCAGGCACATGAACTGGACCCTTACACTGGCTGCTGCCTATAGCAGCACCTGAGTGAACACACCGGTCTGGCTCTGTGCCCAGCAATAGGACTCAGTGTGGTTAGTGTTCCAATGTCCATCAGATGCAGCAATGTTAAAATATATCAGGAGACTTACAGAATCAGACATGTGAAATCAGATTATCAATTACTAAGTCATAAGGAGAAACAAAACTATTTGGTAGATTAAATAATACTACCAACCTGCCTCATGCACTTTCTGTTTCCCCCAAGGAAACCAAATTCTCCAGTGTACTATGTTGGTACCAAATAAATACAATGGAGTTAAGCTGCATGATTCAAGGAGCCAAAGGCACTAGGCTTTACCAGCAGGCTCTCCAGGTTAGGGACACAGCTACCTGGCCAAGATGTAGCTGCATCTGTGGTCAAGCAATTCTTTTAAGTGATACAGACAAGAGTATGATAATCGTAACATATAAAACTTCATATCACAGCTATATACAATGTAAAGTTTCTCTATAAACTCTGATATAAAACTTGTGAAGACTACAAGCGCAAGGACCTAGGTTGGATCCCAGTACCACATGCCGGCCATGGAAACCTGGTGTGGTGGTACAAACCTATCATCCCAGTACAGGGAAGGCTGAGACAGGAGGATCACTATTAGTATGAGCTGTGCAGTGAAACCCTGTACCAGATAAGCAAATAAATAAATAAAAGATTTTTATTTATAAATAAATAAATGCTGAATCAGGAAAAACACAACGCATCAAACTGTTGCTTTTATGCTGCATAACAGCAAATAACAGTAGTGTCACATCACTACTTCTGCATAGATCCTATCACTTCTATAGTAAAGAAACAACTCAGTATCTACAGAAAGCCACTGTGCCCATACACAATTAAGGGGACAAGTTCTCTGACTACTTCTGGGACAATGAATGAACATGCCACTCTGGCCTTTTTCTCTGATTTTGGCTCCTTCAGTACGTAAATAAAAGCTTTAGCCATGATTTTACATGTAAGTCTTTTTGAGCCTCTTATACTACACCTCTGCCCTCTAAGACTCTCATCCACTACAATTTTACTTGTCCTTTTTCTGCACCTGATCTCCTAGTGTCTAGATCCTCCTCCCTCCACAGTACTGAATCTGTCTACAATCACCCACTCCATTCATCTTTCTGGATGCTACGCCACTGAAGCAAACTCAGTGTACCCAAGAATGGCGCTGAAGATATAAAAAAGACATAGGCTTCAACCTATCCTAGAGAAACTAGCCAAGACTAGGAAAGATAATGAAATCAATGAATGGAGTAAAATATATAAATACCATGGTAGAGATACCTGGAAGTATAGTGAGAACAGAGATAGCAACAGTGGTAGTACTAAATAAGGACATGAGGGCCACAAGGAGTACACAACTCCCAAGAGTAGATGTCTAACCATGAAAGCTCAGTTACTCATGACAACACTGGGTGTGTCTTACTGCTGTTATCTCTAGGATATAGATAATACATTTGGGAGCATGGGGTGCTCCCCTCCTAACTAAACTTAAACTTGCTAGGACCACCTCCCATCAATCCTTGTCTCCAGACTGACTATTCACCCAGAGGCAGGGATAAAATAAAAGCAAAGACACACCCCCACCCACCCACCACACACACAAACACACACCAACCTTCCCTGAAAGAGTCCAAAACTCCAAACCAGGACATGTGCACCAGACCTGCCAGCATGATCTGCACTATACTATTTTTTCACCTCCAGCTCATTAAAAGTTCATTTAGACTATATTACACACATCCAATTATAACAGGATAAATTATGCAAAAGTATATGCACAGTAGATGTAGCTGACATGACTCAATTCTCTGTTAATCATGTTGTCAATCAGACTCTAAAAGATACCCCAAGAAAGGCACCCCGAAACCGTAACAATATTGTAACACCTACACTGTGTGCTCCCGGTGCTCATGCCATTTTCCTACCACAGGTGTGAGGCTGCTCACTCTGCACACACCATTGTCTTAATAAGCTTTGATGCTTTTCCTTATGCTCGTCATACACAAAAACCTAAAAGCCAGCCCCAGACTCCATCACCCTGAATAAGAGAATGGCTCTCTAGTCTAGTCTAGTCTAGTCCAGTCCAGTCCAGTCCTACCTTGCCACACTGGAGGCCACTACCATAATTTTGACTTCACAGCCTCTCACTAGACTATGCCAATAGATTACTGACACCTCTCTCCCTGGGCTGGCCCACTTCTCACACCAAGCCATCCGCCAAGTGCTTGGTCATGCTGAAAATGCAGCTCTGAGAACTCAATGTCTTTTCTGAAAATAACCAGTGGCAGCCTGCTCCTTCCTAGTGCAGTTTAGACTCCCCACCCATACATCAAGGCCCCACAGGGCCACAAGTGCCCTATTATGCCCCACCTCCAAAACACTCACACCTTTTAGGTTTAGTCAAACTCAACTATGTACCCTGAGGCATGTTTGGACCTTTCAGTGAAAAAGCCTCAGTACTTGAAACACATGAGAGTTAACGTTTTCCAATTCAGCTAGAAAACACTCCAAAGAACTCTGTCTCTCTAATCTCAGATGAAAGGCTGAATCAACATTTTGAATTCTTCACTTGAATTTCAAAGCACCTGGCAAAATCAAATCTAAAACCTCACAATATCACTGCCCCAGATCTTTTTCCTTACCATTGCACCCAATGTCCTCAACTTATTTTCTCAACTAACATTTAAATATCTTTTTCTAATTTATTTGGAAAAATACTTGGAATTTCTGAGGTTTTCAGAAATTATTATTACTACATTTACCTAGGTAAAAAGAAGTTACAAAAAGAAAAAGAAAAAAAAACCTTGGAAGTTGAAAATACTTATTGCATTCAGAGCATCTGAATAAGTATGGCATTTCAGTGGATAACTACAGAAGACTGCTGTTGTATATTTTCATGTTCCATTAATAACTATTATTTCATTGTTTATACATAATCTTCAATGGAAATGGGGTTCTTCAGCTTACCTACTATGGGGTGAAAGAAACGGACATTTGAAATACTTAATAAAGTGTCATTTATGCTGAGAAATCCAGAAACATACCTGTGGTTTCTCTATTCCGGAAAGAATGTCTTGTACCCTCTTTACTTCCAATTCATATTCTGCATTGCAGGGAAAAAAAAAAAAAAAGAAAGAAAGAAGAAGAAGAAAAAAACACATTAGAGTACAATAAGGATGCCAATTTCCTTCTCCCCAGAGGTTTCTCATGAAAGCTGTTATTAAGTCAGCTGTTCATTACCATGGATATTTGATACTTCAAAACTGAAAATGGAATCACAAGTGGGCATGTCTCTGGGATTTTGCTATAGTTGCACTAATTTGCCAGGAGAGAGTTTTAAGTAATCACAGTGTCAACTAGCTTAACACACAGTTCCACTTAGTAATTCAGTGGACAACAGGGAATATAGGATCATAAAGAGGACAAGTAGGAAGACCAATGCAGTTGGAAGCAGAGGGTAATGAAGGCATGAAGTTGAAGGGACAGTGGCAGGCCACACAGGCTGTGAGATGAAATTTTTAGGTTTACCTGGATGTATGCGTGCGTGCGTGTGTGTGGGGGGGGGGGTTCAAATTTCTAAGCCTGATACTCACTGGGATATTTAAAAGAAGGACACGACCCTATTTTGAGCTTAAGAGATGATTGGCTTCTGTGACAATAACGGACATGAATTTGGAAGTAGAAAACCCAAGAAGTATATTGCTGAAAGATAAAGTGAAGTATATAACTGGCCTAGGCTGGAGGTGATAGTAAAGATGGTAAAAAGAGGAATACTTGTAGAGCTTTGAGTGCTGAAAGGTTGACATGATAGGCAGTGGTACAGAATGCAAAGAATCAAGGATAATTTTCCAATTTTTGGCTTACTCAATTAGATAAGTGGTATTTTTAAAATAACAGAAAAATTAGCATATACCATAGTGGTTAAGAATTATGTTCTAGAAATCAAAGGGCAAAGTTCTTGGAATATAGAAAATGGGATAGCAAGGATAAATTTTTTTAAAAGCAGATGATAGAAATTAAACCATATGCTTGTCAAAACAAAATCTTGATTTTCACAACCAGCTGCATAAGAATCTAATGTTAACTTTATGGCAGACTCCATTTAACTGCTCTGTATATTGTATGAGCTAAATGCTAGAGAGATATGATTACCAACCAAGATGTATACTTGCCCCAAGAAATTTCAAATCTAGTGAGTCAGAGGGGTCATGAACAAATGTGCAATTATAATGTCGTATGATTATTACCCATAGAGAACATTCAAAAAGCTTGTTAAAAACAATAAACAAGCATGTAGTGGGGGTGGGAGACATGGACCTGGGACAAGACTTCGCAAACCATCCTGGCTGCTGCTTGTGCTCACTGCGCAGGTCTGATCTCAGGCACTTCCTAAAGAATCACACTTTCACACTTGCTCCCTTGTTAGTACCTCACTCTCAAATCCTACTGCCTAGTAACTACCAGAAACCCAGAATTCTTTTCTCTGCTTCTTCCCTTGCTTAGGATTGAGCTTTCTTGTTAAAATGTGAGCTTTAAAATAACAGAGTAGCCGGGCGTGGTGGTGCACGCCTGTAATCCCAGCACTCGGGAGGCTGAGGCAGGAGGAGCGAGTTCGAGACCAGCCTGGGCTACAAAAGTGAGCTCAGGACCAGCCTCAACTGCATAGCAAGACCCTGTCTCAAAAAGACAAAAAAAAAAAAAAAAAAAAAAAAAAAAAAAAAAAAAAAAAAAAAAAAAAAAAAAACCAGAGTATTATAGGCCTTTTCCATAAATAACCAGACAAATATTTCAAAGTATGTGGACCACATACAGGTCTGTCCTGCATATTCTTTCCTTACAACCCTTTCAGAATGTGCTGATCATATTAATTTGTGTATCCTACAAAGACAGTCTGCAGCTTGCTAAATCTTTTGGAAGACATCATCAACATTTATACCCACCACAGATATGGCATGGTTCAAGCTCGAAAGATACACGTGACCAAATAATTAACAAAGTTAACATTAAAAACTAACAAAGTCCTAGTGGCTTTGTAAATTGTAAAAGGAATAGATTCTCATTTTTCCCATTGCATTCTAGTCAGAATATATTGGCTAGCATTCCAGTGAGAAAAGCAATGTTCTACTGGTAATATCATAAACAACTTTTTATAAGAAAACTCACACTCAAAAAATCAGCAGTCATAAGCTAATTTATAATCATGTATTCATGTTAATAGAGATAAAAGAGATATCTATGAGTCAAAAGAATATAACTTCACATCTTCTAGAAGATCCCAACTAAGTAATTAAACTGCAAATATCACCTAACTCAAAAGATAACTGTCAGGGAAAAGGTAAACTGAAAAGAAAAGCTACTAACATAGCTCCAGTGAACAAATGGACCTAGTCCTTAAAATATCCTCAATATCTGACTAACACAGACCCTGAAGGTCCCTATGGTTTCACTCACACAACTAAATACATTCAAACATGCAGCTGAAGGAGATAAAAGTCTCCTTCTGCTATGCCTATACAGCTAGATTACCTTAGAAAGAAAGGCAAGGAATGGGGCCCACCATTCAGGTAATAATAATTGAGATAAGAAAAGGGCTGATAACATGCTCACAACACAAAGAAGGGAACAATGAAAAAGATCTGCAAAGGAAGAATCCTCAGAATTTTGTGCTGGACCTGGTGCTTGAAGGAAGAATTAAAACAGAATACTTCATTTCACAAACACTGGGATTAAAAACACCCCACTTTTCAATGCAGATAACAGAAGAAATGGTTGCACTCTTGATAGAAAAAGGAAAAACAGGAAAGAAGGGTAAATTAGAAGGGAAAAGATCTGTCCAAAATAAAAAAGTATGGACTTGAAGAGAAAACCAGAAATATAAGTGAAAGATAGACTTTTGAGATTAAAAAAAAAAAAAAAAAACACAAGCTCCCCGAGAGGTCAACACATTCTTATCCACCTGCCTCTCATTATGGTCACAAAGCCGACTTGTTCAGAGCGCCCAGGCACATACAGGTCAGTGGACCATCACCTTAGATTTTTACACCATTCCCAGCAAGGTGGAAATTCTCTCCATTTGAAAGAAAGCTGAGAAACAGATGAGCAAGTTGAGG
The DNA here is from genome assembly GCA_004027025.1 of Myocastor coypus. Taxonomy (NCBI): domain Eukaryota; kingdom Metazoa; phylum Chordata; class Mammalia; order Rodentia; family Myocastoridae; genus Myocastor; species Myocastor coypus. The sequence continues at coordinate 77,079 of PVJA010000985.1, forward strand.
CTCAGGACATAGATGTGATTAGTACATGGTCCCAAAACAAGCTGAACTTTTGTCTGAACTGTGTTGAATTAGCAGAGCTCTGGGAGTCAGGAAGAAGAGGGTTATTTGCAAGGAGCAGGAGGGAGAAAGAGAAGGCAGAGGAGGAGACTCTCACAGTACCACAAAAATTTTTGTGTTGGCTTTTCCTTTTTAATTTGGAAAATGTTAAACGAAGAGAGCCACTGACCTGGGAAACAGGTCTGTCAGAAAAGAATGCAAAAAACTAGGCCATGAATGGAAGTGAATGAAGAAAGGATTCTAAAAAGTTCAAAAATGAGGGCAAAATGCAGTGAAAGAAAGGATAGGACAGCCACTGCCATCTTGTGTCTGGTTATACCCTGCCACATCAGAAGAATGGTGCATCAAAGCCCAACTGTAATTCTTTATGGTTCGGATTGCAAACATGGAAAAAGAAGAGACAGCTGCATTGATGCACATTCCCCTCAAGGTTTACCATTTGCGCTGCTAGAGTCTAAGGGAAAAAAACAGGCACAAAATTTTCACAAGAATGAAAATAAAAACTGTTTAATTAAACTAAAGCGATAGTTACTTACCATATATGAAATAAACCTTGCATGAAAGCTATCAAACAGTCACATATGAAAATGTGAGAATTCACAAGTCTACCCCCTAAGTAACTGAGGTAGCTAAGCCCATTAGCCTCCTCCCTTAAGATGCTTACATCTATGAATGGTCAGTATTTCTGAAAAATCGGTATATGACATGTGTTTGCTACAGCTTGGATCAAGCTTCTACTTGCTCACATTGCTCACATGTTTTCTTTTTCTCTTTTACACACATACCTCACCTATATTGTGTGTGCGTGTGTGTGTGTGTGTGTGTGTGTGTGTGAGAGAGAGAGAGAGAGAGAGAGAGAGAGAGAGAGAGAGGCTAGCTACTCCTCTCACAAAAATGAATAAACAAAATAAAACAAATCCTAGTACTTCATCTTAAGGTTGTCTTCTTTTACAAAAACTTGAAAGGATCACTTCTTATTTTTGTTCCTTCCCCCATAAGAACTTGGCGATGCATGGACTGAGGAAGACTGTCCTCAAAGGGGCAGGAAAGCAGGTTCTGCGCAAGGCCCAGGACAGATTCGTCCTCTCCAGTTTTGGGGGCTGGCTTCTTCCCTTCACTCTGCGATGAGTACATGAATTCAGAGGCAACTCTGGGAATCCAATGCTGTGTTTCTTTTTCCTCACAGTAAAACTGCCACTGACAAACGAAAAATGTAACTCCTGACCTGAAAGATGTCAAATGTGCTGAGTTCATATCCCCCAAACATGGGAGAGTGAATTCCAAAAGAAAGAGGAAGTTAAGAGTAGCAAAGGTCTAGTAAAAGAAAACTCCTGAGGCAGGAAAGTTCCCAAACCAGTGGCCACCAAAGCCCTTTGTCATGGATTATATATAACAAAATCACTATGCAGATAAAATGTGAGTTAAACTATAACCAACCTATAGGATTTCAAGTATGGCCATTTAGCTAATATTGATACAGTAGGGAAGCCAGTCACATAGCAAGAACACACAGAAAGAACAAAGGCATTTTGGGGAAATAAAGTTCTGAGTGCCCTGATTTTCTGGTCACCCATATATATATCCCATGCCTAGTTGGGCCCACTGGGTCAGATGATGCTAACTGCATATAATCTCAATTTTCTGTTTATCTTGTAGGCCTGGCTATTACATCTCAGTCTGTTTTAGATTTGCCTCCAGCTACAATTCTGATGACTACATTTTTTGTGTGGACTTCTTTGAGGACCCAATCATTCACTGACTATATTAATTTCTATCTAATTTAGCTGCCAATAATACAACTAATTTACTAGCAAACATCAAAACCTCTCTTCCCCTGCCTTCAATTTTGTTGACAACTGGCTGGCTGCATGGACATGACACCTGGCCTTTACATCCTGCCCTTAGTGTGTGAAAGGGTTTTCCTTGCAAAGAAGATCAAATTGGTAAACAGAGGACACCAGGGTGTAGATAGCTCACACAGAGAAACTGCAGATACAGACATATTCTGGGGTGGAAACTTTCTTGGAAGTGAAATGAGGATAGAAGCCTCTAGTTCAAACATATTCCTAAGGAGCCGAGCACTAGCTTATTTGGAAATGTGGGGAAGGAAAGTTCAGCTCAAGATTCAGGTTCTTTTTTTTTTTTTTTGTCTTTTTGAGACAGGGTCTCGCTATGCAGTTCAGGCTGGCCTTGAGCTCACTTTGGTAGCCCAGGCTGGTCTCGAACTCGCACTGATCCTCCCACCTCAGCTGGGATTACAGGCATGCGCCACCACGCCCGGCTCAGGTCCTTTCTTTATCCCCAAGAAAACAAAGCATTTTTACCAAAGGGAAGGTTAAAATAAAAATACACAAGCAAAATAAATAAACTTGGTTTTTTAAAAAAAAAAAAAACCACACACATAGAGGGAAGATGTGTCATGTGAAATTTAAACTTTCCATAAATAATGGTTTCATGTTTGCTCCAGAAAGAAATGTAAGTTCAGACTCTGAATAACTGCAAGGCCTACTCTAATTAAAATATCCCCTTTTATAAACACAATTTACTTCTTTGCTTTGTTTCACATTTTTCCCTTCTTAGAAAAGAAACACAGCCTAGCTGCTAGCTATAAAATGTATTTAAGATTATAACACAGCTTTCATTCCAATGGGATGATATCAGCAATTCTTTTCTCAGAACCCTCCATCTCCTCATTCCAGGGCTCATCTGCAGATATGGCAAATACATGCTCTCTGAGGTTTGCCAGGGAGCTGACACAGGTACTCTCTTTAACAAATCATGCACAATGAAACAGGAATGAGTAGAACACATGTAGGGTCTGATTATGCCCATCTTGGGGTTAAGAGGTTTACAGTAGATAATAAACAATCAAAGGCATTAAATGAAAAATAAAAATACTTTGGAATGAAAAGAAAAATATGCTCAACAATGAGGACAAGCTAGATAGCCAGTTACCACCTACTAATAACACCTGTGAGAAATAAGAAAAAATACTAGGAATGATTGTGGATGCTTTTTTACTGAAAAAAAAAAAAAAAAATGGCAGGGATGAGGAAATAATTCAGCAGTCTAAATCACCTGCTTAGGCAGGCGCAGGGGATAGAGGAGCTTCCATCCCAAGCACCACAAATCACGCTGAGCCAGCAAGAAGAAAAGGCTATCGCCACGTTCACCAGGCTACTTATGCTGGGAGGAAAGGAAACAGTAAGTACATATAAAAATAGGATTAGCCAGGGGAATACTAGACTGTCAACGCTGAAAAAGAAAGTAAGAAGTTACATTCAGGTCTAGGAAAGTATCTTCAAAAGGCTTGGGCTCCAAAAGATACTGGAGTCAGCGAGAAAGAAGAATGCAGGAGATGAATTCCTTTTCACAGGTGGAGTACCCAGCTGGATAGAAAGGATGGACAGAGAACATAAACGGGACAGCAGGTGCCAATTTCTTATGAACTAGGGCTGCTATTTCTGGAATTCAGTAAAAAGAATGGTTTTCTTTCCAGGTCCAAGATTTGAAGCCAAGCCCCAGCAGGAACACACACACTAGTCAGTCTTAAGCAAATGGCCTCTTTTGGCAAAAGCTGTGCACCACCTTAGATAATGAGAGGTACCACCAAAGTGCAAGGTGTGCTCTTTAATGAAAAGCAGGGGAAAAGGAAAGTACCAGGTACCCTATTTGACTCCCACACCAATTTATGGCTTCTCTGCAAACCACCTACTTGATGCCAACTAAACTGTATTCTGGGAGATTCTATAGTATTTGAATTTCTGTCAAGTTCCCTCAGAAAAATCCTCATGTTTACCTCACAAGACAAAAATTCTATGCATATATGGAACTAGACAAATGCTACTTAAATTTTTAAGAACACAAAACTGAAGAGTGATGAGCCTGAACCTCCAACCTTTGCACCATAATTGACAGAAGTACTATATATATGCTTGTTTGGTGAGCTTAACAGTAGCCTATCCTTTTCTTTCCCCTGCATGTTTGAACTGTTTACTAGCTCACTGAGCCCCGACCTGGGCCAGATATAGTTCTTTTATTTTGGGGGAAGGCTCAACTCCATCATTATGTAACAAGAGCTATGGCCCTCCCTGGGTGTGTAACCGGAAGGCATTTGTTTAAACACAGGATACAACAACTTACAAAGGTAATTAAAGTTTATGCATGACTTTCTGCAGTGGCATCTCTAAGTGTCTCCACAAAATGCTTTTTCATTAAGACTTGGCATGCTACACTGAAAAATTCTAAGAAGCTTATTCAATACTTTTGCAAGGCTATGAGGGCAGATGGGTAGAATCTACAGAACATAATTTTACAATATGCTACATCTAAAACAGAATTTTAATATTTATTTTACCCATATAGCAAGTCATGAAGTTTTTATATCAACATTTTCTTAAGTATGTCTCAAATGACTAATCAGTGTAGGACTACACATTCAATCGGCTGCCGAAGATCAGAGTGCAGCTCACCATCTGATACGAGCATCAGCTGCAGAGCTAACTCCACACACCATGACACAGGGCTACACATGCAAGTGCCTAGAGCCACCAGCCAGGTAGCAACACTGATAAAGATGGCGGAAATGTAAGGCAACATGGAAAGGAAGGACCATGAGGCAGTTGGCATGCACCCAATCAGCTGCCCGTGGGGAACTATAAAGCTAAATTCAACAGATATTCCAATGTTCTCCGAAATTCTGTAAATGCAAAATTTTATGTAAAATCAATTTGTGAATATTTATTTTTTTAAAGACATTTTGAACCTATAAAATCTGGGGTGGCACCACAAATACTGTTCTGGATGGAATGTGTCCTTCCATAATGCCCACTACCTGGTGCAAGGACAATGGAGTGAGGAGTTGGAGGGTAATCAGGAACAGATGAGTTTATAAATACAGAGCCCTCTTGAACATGCTCAGTGTTCTTCAGAGATTCTGAGACCCAGCTTCTGCTCTCAGCCACATGAGGACACAGTGAAGAGGTGACCCTCCCAAGTGGGTAGCAGATCCTGACAAGGCAACACATGAAACCTCACTTTAATTTTTTCAGTTACCCAGTTAAAGGTACTTCATTATAGCAGTCTGAGCTAAGAAACACCTGCCAATATTCTTCACATAGATCGGCCAATCCACAGTACTCTGCTATATTGACATGATTATGATTTATCTTACCACACATATACTTTATCATAACCTTCTGAATGAACGATGAAAATTACTAATCTTATGACATTTTATTCTCCAAAGTTTATGTGATTTCCTAAGAAAAAAAAGCCTTCAACATTCTCACAGAAACATTTTGGGGGTTAATGATGCTAGGGATTTGACTAGGGTCTTATCCGTGATAAACATGAGATCATTAACCAACAACCCCATCCTTTATGCTTTTCATTCCATGACAGGATCTTGCACTGTCCTTGTCGTTGAGAGCCTTCTGCCTCAGTTTACCTAGTAGCTGGGAGTAGAGATGAGAGAATCTGCCTGGCCATCACCACAATCACATTATCGTAATCCAGATATTTAACACAAAGGAAATAAAATCTATTCTACAACCTCCATTTAAATTTCACCTATTGTTTCAATAAAGCCTTTAGTTTCCCCATCCCTCAATATATGATCCAGTCAAGGATCCAATCAGTGTGTCATTTCTGTCAGGGTGATGAGTCTCTTTAATCTAGAACACAAATCCCTTACGTTTTTTACCTTAAAAGTTAGTACTTATGAAGAGCTTGACTCATTTTTTTTTTCTTTTTCATCTTTAAATTATATTTTGTTCCTGTGCACTACCATTACATGTTGGGGGGAAACTGGAACATGCAATTAACATATCTTTACTGATCTCAACTCATTCCTCCACTTTACTTCTTTCCTCTCTTGCTTGTCCCCTTCCTTATTCCATAATTCTACCTTCTGGTTTCCTGACATATCTATTTTAACTAATAATCAGCTGATTTACACAATTTTTAATTTCTCATATAAAATAAAATATGTGCTATTCAACTTTCTGGGATTGCCCAATTTCACTTAATATTAAGTTTCAAGTCCTATCTATGTTCCTGTGAATGACATGATTTCGTTCTTCTTTATGATTGAATAATATTCCATTTGTATACATATACCACATTTTCTGTATTGATCTATCAGCTATAAATTCAGCAGCAATACATGTGGATATGCAGTCCTTAATTCTTCAGGGAATCTTCTTAATGGAATAGCTGAACCAAATGATGTTTTCCATTCTTAGTATTTTGAAAATCTCCATATGAATTTAAAACATTGTTATAATGAATATATACTGCCACTAAAAATGTAAAAAAGTTTCTCTTCCCACCATCCCACATCCTAACGTTGCTTGTTTTCTGTATTCTTGATGACAGTGATTCTACCTGGGGTGAGATGAAATTTCATTGCAGTTTTAATCCACATTTTTTAAGACTAAAGAAAGATATCAAATTTCTTCTTATATATAGTTCTTGCCACCTGAACTTTTCATATTACCTGTCATTTTTATTTTTCTAAAGTTTAGTTACTGGGCTAGGGATATAGCTCAGTGCCGTAAGAGCCTGCCTGGCAAGCGTAGGGTCCTGAGTTCAATCCCTGGTTTAAAAAAAAAAAATTAGTATATGTGTGTACTACTCATACATAATGTTCACATTCCTTGTGTAAGGACACGGTACATTTCTGCATAAAGTCTAAATAACAATCCTGTCTCCAAAGAGCCAATTTTCTAGACTTATGTCACCTTTCAGATTGTTTAACTATTTAGTCATGTTTGATAGCATAAATCGACACAAGTTCTACATGGAGATATCTTCCACTCTATAACGTGAGGGGGACAAAATGTTTCTTAAATCACTTGGTGTTGCATGGTTTGATCACCTGGGTAAGATGATATATGGCACCTTTCTCTCAAACCATTTACTAGATGGTTACTATAATCAGGGTGATCTCTGCCACAATGCACTGCTAGACTAGTAGTTGCAAGATGGTAATATCTTTATCAGTCCTTCTATGTAGTTTCTTCCCTTCTTTTGTAAAGTATTAGTGAATTCAGGTTCCTTTAATTAAATGTATTAAAATTTGCTATACCCCATTACTACCACTACTTGAAATGTTAAATTTGCCTCAAAAGTAGCCAAGGAGGTCCTGTAAGCTATTGGGCTACCTTTGTCCACTTAGTTATGACTTTACTTTTAAATACCTGTCAAGTGTTCTGCCTTAAGATTATGTGGCCAAATAGTAACAAAATGCGAAGTCCCACTAGACTGAAAGTGAGATATTTTAGTAGCATAAAATAGAATTTATCTAAACACCTTACAATTGTCAAAAGCCACTCTTATCCAATGATTTTCTTGCTTAAATGAAACTATATATAGAAAAGTATCTAGGTTAGTCACTTTCACATTGCTGGGTATGAAGTGCCCAGTATTCACAGCATAAACGAGTTTAGTTTGGCTATAGTTTAAGAGTCTTCAGTCAATGCTCTACAGGTCCCAAGGCAGAAACACCATGGCAGGATGACATGCAGATGAAAGCTGCTTGGTCCAAAGCGACTCTGGAGCAGAAGGAGGAGCCATGGGCCCTCCAGTCACAACTGAACACACTACTTTCCCCACCGAGGTCCCACATCTTAGCAGGGCTTACAGCTGTGAACTTACCAACAGATTAACCCACTAATGCAGTGTTCTCAATCTTTCTAATGCCGTGACCCTGCAATATAGTTCCTCATGTTGCAGTGACTCCAAACTAAAAAAAATTTTGGTGGCTACTTCAGAATTGTAATTTTGCTACAGTTATGATTTGGAATGTAAATACCTGATATGCATATGTATTCTCATTGCTACAAATCAAACATAATTTAAACATAGTGATTAATCACAAAAACAATATTTAATTATATGTTGAGAAATATTTATTACTAATTCCAACAAATTACATTTCACCATGGCATAGCATGGGTTTAAATATGTATTTTCTGATGGTTTTAGGCGACCCCTGTGTTTTGGTCTTTCGACCCCACCGGGGTCGTGGCCCACAGGTTGAGAACTGCTGCACTAATGAGTACAGAGATCCTATGATCCAGACACCTTCCACAAACCCTGCCTCTGAATAGATGCAGCTTTTTTTTTTTTAAGACAGGGTCTCACTATGCAGTTCAGGCTGGCCTTGAGCTCACTTTTGTAGCCCAGGCTGGTCTGGAACTCGCACTGATCCTCCTGCCTCAGCCTCCCGAGTGCTGGGATTACAGGCGTGCACCACCACACCCGGCTTAGATGCAGCTTTTGAGAGACATTTTTGAGTATTAATCTCAACTGACAGTTTAAAATATATTAAACTTGAACTGCTATTTGAATGTGAACTGTAGTAAACCTGAGGTGGAAAAATATTAAACATATTTGGGTCTTCTCAGGTCATGTGATTTTTTGCTCACAAATAGTTGTTTTACTTCTTTTTCCTATTAACAATTCTTTGTAAAAAAAAAAAAAATAAGATGTTCGAAATAACATTATTTAACCTTGAATTAGAAGACAAAATAAACTGAATTCTAAATGTATACTGAACTGAAAAGTCAACTAAAATGAGAAGCTAAGATTGAACAAATAGGCAGGAAATGTTTATATGGAAGATACTATCTAGAGAAATTATTCTTTATGAAAGGGGCTACTCTGAGCACCAGAAACTCTCTGCAATTTTTTCCACTGTATTCCCCAAAATGTATGTCATAGACATGGACTAATCCAAGGTTAATGTGAAAGAGGTCATACATTGCATTTAAGCTACCCATAGTACCTCAAAATTCTATATATTGACTTTGCTATTACATTCTAAAATTATTATAAAGTAATCAGAACTTATTTATCTTGAGCCATGCAGACCAATGTCTGTTAATCAAATGTCTGTCCTTCTTGCTGGAAATATATAAGAAGCCATGTCTTCTGTTTGTGAATTTTATACCCTTCTCAGAATGATGCTAGCATTTCATTTAAAAATTCAGTACAAAGCCTGGATGTGGTGGTGCACACCCATAATCCCAGCACTGCAGAGGCTGAAACAGGAGGATCACTATGAGTCCAAGCTGTGAGGTGAGACACTGTACCAAATACATAAAAAACAATAATAATGAAAAATTCAGTACAAAAGGTCTTAGAACTCGAAATACCACACTGATGTAACAGATCAGCTCTGTACATAGTACCACTTACCAACCACACTTAGACCATCTGCATTCCTAACAACTTAGGTGTCCAAACTCTGGGGGTCCAAAAGGAAGGTACTCAGTAGCAGAAGAAGCCATTTGGGTCATGGACTAAATTGGATGAGAAATAAAATGTACCAGAAGACAACATAAAAGGCAATATATGTCCAACCCCAAGAAAAGAGAGAAAAGAAAGGTGAGTAGGCAAGTGGGTGACAAGAAAAAGTACAAAACATGGCTCTCAGCTACTACACTTAGTTGACCATTTCTCACTGGATAATTTTTCCTCTAAAATAACTCAAAATTATTTGAGATTATAATAATAGAATTTCTATCAGAAAACACCAATCTATAAAGGTTAATTTATAATAGGCTAAGATGTAAAAATGACCAACCAAGGACTGAAGGATAGCTCTGAACAGGTTAAGTGTGTCTCCTTCTCCTCTCCCACTCTGGCGGACTCCCCTCAACCTGCAGGCCTCTAACAATCAATTTTTTCCATCAAGTGTTTCCTTCATCACTCAGGCCTTTAATGGTATTCACTGTACCATGTCTTCAAGCATCCTATTCTCTTTAAGTTTGAGCATGTCTCATATCCTAAGTTAATTTCCTGTTCACTGAGTAGCCCCCCCTCATCTCCCCTCCCCTGAAAAAGAGCTGTACAGTAATTTATGACTGTGCTTTGCAACATTGATTTCCCAAGTGCTTGGCAGAGAACATTTACTGAATGCCTGTCTGAATAAACAGAAAAATATTGCCCACAACTGCATTTACTGCCCTTTTATTCTTTCAGTAGTTACAAACGAGGATATAATAGACATTATGATGGAGTAAGCTACAAGGAAAGACATCTCTATCAATCGTATCACAAATAACTATGATATAACTATACCCAAAATTTGTAGATCTATATTGTTATCAATACATAAGTTCTGCATAAGTTCAGTAAGTTGGCAGTATAGACTAAGTATTTCTTCAAAGGTAACTGTCTATCCTAGAACAATTTTGAAGGTTAACATCTTTGTTGTAATGATCAAAATGCAACTAATGAAATCCAGAATTCTTCGATCTTATTCCTAAAGATGCTACTTTGTACCCACTAGAATTAGCACTTTAATCTGCTATACACAAATTTTGCTTTAGAAACTTAGAACACAGTGTTCTTTTGTGATACTTTTAAAACATCTTGGGTTGGCTCAGCCATCAAAGTTTTCCATGTGTCTTACTCCACAATTATTTTATGTGAATAAATTGTGTTTCTCTAAAAAAATTGAAGGATGACTCTTCTATAACAATCAATGCATTAGCCAACTAGGAAAGGGAACCCACAAAATTAAGTCTTCCTGCTGCAATCTTAACGTATTCTTCAGCTGTCCTGACTACTTCCTCCCTTTTCTTCTTCCACATCAGTGTATGTGACATCCCTGGCAAGGTATTATTCTTCTCAATTAAGAGTTCTCCACTTGCAATTCCAGCAAATGATAAGCTTGGTGTTCTCCACTGAAGATCTCATTCTTCACATTTTCTGTTATTCTAGACCCAAAAAATTCTACTTGAATTCACTTAAAGACACAAGTAAGACTTATCTTTATGGTTAATCGTTAACGAGCCACCTAGCAGATAGATGTTTTGAGTAAAACATGACCATTTGCATAAAGTTTAACTTTCGTGTTATCTATTTACTTATTTCGTGTTACTATTTACTTATTCTTGACCAAAAGATTAACTTATATTTCTTTAATTCTGCTGGCACTTAGCAATTCTAATCACCTGTTCCTCACCTAAACTTTCACAGGGAACTCCTACACAGTCTTCTACAACTAAGAGTTGAACAGAAAGAACTAGAAACCCAGATTCTGTGTATAGTACAGTTTTATCTTATTCTGATGGAATAAAAAAAATATATATCCTCCATTGAGCTGGGAACATAGTTCTGTGGTAGAGTGCTTATGTAGTATGTGTGAGAATATGGGTTCAGTAACCAATGCTGAAAAAAATAAATAATTAAATAAAAATAGCTTTCCACCTACCTACCTATCTACCTACCTACTTGTCCATATCATTTTACTTACACTGAAATAAAAATAAAATTCCACCTTAAGTTTTAGATTTTAAAGGCCTAGGAAGTAGCTCAGCAGGGCCGGTGAGATAGCTCAGTAGTCTAAAGCACCTGCTATGGTGAGCTTAGGCAACAGCAGGGACTGTGGTTCAATCCCCAGCACTACATGCTGTACCAGCCCGACCCCCAGGGCAGGCTGAGCTGGCCATAACGTACATACATACATACATGTGTGCATACATGTATACATACATACATAGTTTCTTAAAAAAGAAAGAAATAGCTCAGCAGCAATAAGCACTTGCAGGCAAGTGCAAGGTCCAAGTTCAACCCCCAGTACAAAAAAAATAAAAAATAGATTTTAAAGGCAAGTTTTTCAGATAAATATGTGCCCAATTAAAATGTCTACTACAATATTCACAATATCCAAATCAACTCAAAGAATTACAAATCTATCATTTAAATTCAGACTGGCCTCTGTAATACATTGTAACAGGTTGAATTGTGTCCCACTCCAAATTCCTAGGCTGAATCCTTAACCTCTAATAGCTCACAATTTAAGTGCATTTGGCTAAGAACTTCAAAGAGATAATTAAATTAACATGAAGTCACCTGTGTATGTCCTAACCCAACACAACTGGTATCCTTGTCAGAGGAAAAAAATTATATAGTGTCACACTAGACGAAGAAAATGTATAGACAAAGGGAGAAAGCGGCCAGGTATGAGGTAGGAGGAAAGCTCCTTCCTCAAGAAAACCAACTCTGTAATAGTTTAATCGCATACTTCTTGCCTTCAGAACTACAAAAATGTAAATTCCTGTTTAAACTAATCAGACTTTGGTACCTTCTTTGGAAGCTCTAGAAAACTCATGTTACATGTAAACATGCAAACATATTTATTTAATATTATACCCATTTAGTAGATAAAGAATCAACAAATCTGAGATTTTACAAGTTTAAGATCACATAGACAAATCTTAAAACAAAATACAATAGTATTGACCCAAAGTTTTCTGATTCTTGGTCCAAGTCTACTTATTCTAGGGGTCCCTCCACAGTCTCACCTCCTCATGACACTCCCAGTGGCCAAAAATAACAAGTGGAAAGTGGAGAAGCAGTTCTCCTTAAGACAGGTAAGTCTTATCAGCTTGAAAGTAACTGCTTGACTACATTATGGTTACTACGTGTCTATACTACTGCTTCCATCTCGCCCAAACACAGAAGGTCAGTTTAGAGGTTCAAAAATAGACTAGCAAAATATACTTTAGAAGCTGGTCTTAAGAACACTGTTTCCTATGACAATTCTACAGGCTATTTTGTCCCACCATGTTGTTAACACAAGACCTGCTCATACTCTACCATGTATAGACATACAACGTTTGGGACATTTTTAGGCTAGAAAACATTATCACACAAAAAGTACTTCTAAAACACGTTAGACATTTTTGCAGCTGACTGGGGCTTTAGAGAAAAAGTACAAGCTGGTTCCAAAAGGCCAGAGATTTTGTTGGACCATAAACAACAGCTGTTTGGTGTGTTGCACCACCTGAAAGGACGATGTGTAGTTGTCATCCTGACCAGCTAGTACAGAGTGTATCCCGACCATGCAAACTTATTTATGGCTCCAGCTGTTTTTCTATATTTCCAGACACTCAGCATTAGCACTAGAGGAGAACAGCCTTTTTAAAAAGCCTTCAAATAAAGATAAACACTAAACACCACGGCAGACATTGATTCTGTTCTTAAAGTAACAACCACTAATGTATAAATTCATATTAGTGGATTGGAATTCTAGTTGTGGTTTTCACAAGAGCCACTGAGCAGAAGTCTCTCACACACTTTTAGGAATACAGTAATCTACCTGGAAGTGTGCCCAGGGCTACGGCTCTGAGGAGACGAAGAGGTGGTCTGCGCAAGTACAGGCCTTCATAGTACTATACGCAAAAAGGAGAGGATGTCACTGAGTGGGCTGGTGCATAAAAGCAGATGACTTTGTCAGTAGGCAGCAGAACCACTGAAGAGGACCGGGCTACATGATTTGTACACATGACACAGGCACGCATTGCAGAAATGCACATAGAAAAAAACTAAGCAAACCAATGAATGGATTGAGCATCTCTTGAAGCAGCAAGAAGGTCAACTATCTAGCTGCAACCACTATGCACTAGTCTTCATTATTCTAATTTAAAATACATTCAATATTGTAAACGAAACATAAAGGTATTAGTATCTTTTACTGTGCCTATGAAAAGTTCATTATTAAAATACTTGGTCACAATATTAAAATTATAAGAAATATTATGATCAAAATTGTAAGTAATACTATTTTAAATGTGAGACCTACTGAGGTTCATTATCTCCAACAATTAAAGGATTCAAGATAAAGTAAAATAAAATAGATTAAAGCAAAGCAGTTTTGAGCAGATCTGGGCTTCTGACTACCTAAGATTGTGAAACTATAAGCATTCCATCTGTTCACCAGCTGTGGTCCCTAATCTTCTCTAATAACTTCAGCTTGCACAAGTCCATGTGAATCAAGATGATTTCCAAATTTCACTTTACAGTACAATAATAGCTGCCAAAATTGCTTTGGAGACACCAGTGAAAACAGAATAAAGCTGATTTTATGAGCAGGTGTTAATTTTCAGAGTAAGAAAAAAAAAATTAAGGTTTCAAGATCATTTTTGGGTTTTTTGAGTCCTATATTCACCCAAGAAAGCCCAAAAGCCCAAATAAAGTATATAATCTCCTGCAATATGACAGAAAACATTTCCTAGACAAGTACAAGGCACCACATCAAAGATCCATTACACTGCTCTAGGATGTGACTGTGCATTCCAGCGGAACTCATCCCCTCCTCCAGGTCTCAGGTCTCTCAATGAAGGTGACAGTGTCTATCTTTCTTCGAAAGTGTCAACTACTCACTACTTGGCAAAAAATGCTTTCAGATAGGATGTTGTTTTTATTAAGAACTCTCAAAGTGGGACCACTGTTCTCTCTGTACTCTGTTAACATCCAGCAAGTAACTATTTTCCATTGTACTTCTACCACAGACTCTAAGTTTACTTAAGAACTTCTTCCTAAGAGCAAGGTGACCCGTTGAGCCTGCTCTCACTGGCAGGGCCAAGTGGGAACAGTAGGGAAACAGTGTCTAGTACCAGCACAAGAGGACAAAACATCAGGTTCCATAATATTTCCCAACAGCTACAAGAGCATATTTTTATCTCATCATCCAACAGAGTAAAGGCACACAAATCCATTCAGAATATAAAAGGTACTGAACAATACAAAAGACATTACACCACTTTTAAAAGATACTTTTATAAGTGTTAAGGAATGAAAACTACTGACAGTATTTGAAAATCAAACTATAACCAATACACCCAAATTATAAAAGAAAACATTAGGTTTAATACTTCTAAAACAGTTCAATATAAGGCTTTTTAGTATTTTGAATTATGTTTCTATGCATTCAACAAACTTGATTTTATCTGAATTCTCATAAATTACACAAAATATACTGAAAATAACATAGGGGAAAACAAAAACGTCAGAAACTACCTAGGGGTAAAAGTTAATACAGTTAACATTAAACTGCCAGAAGTAACTGCAGCCACCAAAAGTGGCTCATTTTAAAAAACAGGGAGGGGGGTTAATGATAATAATTTACTACATTTTTTTAGTAGGAAGGAAATACACAAATTTCACTTACAGGGGAGGCCTTCTTCTATAAGACTGAAAGAAGCTTAGCACTGAATTTTTACCTAGCGTTTAGTACCTCAAGAAACCATCTTATGCTGGCTGCTATATGCTGTCTGGCATTCAATCCTTCATGACAAACTAATAAGGGTTTCCAACAGCAGTGGAATTCTGTATTTTAATCAAAGAAAAATTTAAATAGAAAAACAACTTCAGCAATTCCTATTATCTATAAAAGATATTTGGACGCTGCCTTGAGTGAGCTCTGCACTTCAACATTGCAAAGCCTGATCTGTTACCCATACACTGAGGCTGGCTGAAGGTAGGAACTGGCGAGAATGCTGAAAGTAGAGTAATGCAGATGGAGTCAGCATTTGGGCTGAGCTAGGAGGGCTGAAGAGGACACTATCCTACTTACAGCAACTCTCTAAGCATGGAGTCGAGAAGGGGCAAGTTCTCCAGGAATGAAGGACCTGGCAGGCAAGAGACCTGGAAAGGAAACCTGGGACTTTAAGGCTCGGGTGAGCACAGTGGGCTGGAGGGAGTTGAAGCTGTAGAGGCAAGCAGTGACCACTCAACATGAATATAGGCACAAGGTTAACAGTTTACACTTCACGTTAAGTTGGGAAGAAGAACCTGGAGAGTTTTAACAAGATGACCCTGGCTACTCAGTAGAGAACGAGTGGAAAGGGAACAAAAGTTAAGGGAGAGGGACTAGCTAAGGGAACTAAACTCCATTTCACACATATAAGGCCTAAGAAACTGCTGTGTACCAGACAGACAGACAGACAGACAAACAGACAGATAGACAGACAGACAGACAGACAGACACACACACACACACACACACACACACACACACACACACACACACACACAAAGGGTAACATACAAGTACTACAGTTAAGGGCTAAGAATGTAGGGAAAGGCACAGTAACTAAATATGCTTTGATATACAGAAATTTCTTACATGTTTTGCAATGGTTAATATGAATTTCTAGGGCCAAATTCTCACATACAGTGTTAATATATAAGCAGTTTTACAACAAAAAGGATCAGAAACATGTATTTGATAGAATGTCCTAGAAAAAAGAAAGGGTCTGCAGTACACGTGCTCCAAATCTAAAGAACCTAGAACATGAAGGAAACTGTACATTGCAATCCCCATGATTCCAGTCCAGAGTCATTCGTACTTATGCCGATGCCCATCAGTGATACGTTACAGTGAAGTCTTGACACTCTTCTAGGCAAGTAATAAATACCAAAAGCAATAAGTCACATTAATGTGGCTTACAAATTAAAAGGTAAATTTCACTAAATGGAAAGTGTATTTGAGTCTCCAAAACTATTTTCAAAGAGTGAAATAATTTGCCAGACATTCTTCAACGTTTCCCAAAGTACTTCATTTTTCTCATTTAAATTGCTTCCAAAGGAACTGGCAGGGCATGGTATATACTGTAAGTGATTGATATTCTTATGGAAAAAACATGTAAGTAGCTAAAACTAAAAGTTCATGAACACGTGGAGAGCTAATGGCTTAGGCAGAGTTCTAAATTCACCAAAAGCAGGGTTGGAAAAAAATCATTCCAGAGGGGGATCTCCTCAGCCTCTTTTCCTCTTTGCTGAGATCCTCGAAATAATGCAAGATCTTATCAAATAATTAAATCAACTCAGCTTGAATTTGGCCACAGAGAAGACTGTGGTCACTGGATTTGGAGTTATTACCTGTCTGTAAGCCCCACTTGCAGTGCCACTGTATCTGTCTGCTGTCCCATCATGGTGATCATGGCTCTGGTACTGTACAATCTGGCTGGCTTCTCATACAGGGCCAAGACTTTTCTTGTTTAGACTTTTTGCATCATTTACACAGTCTGGACTTGGCATTTCATGGTTTTCACCTATCTCTTATTTTGGAATTCTCTGTAATTATTAAACCTTGGATTGGATATAAAATTCTAATATGAATCCATTTGCTGTTGAACTATAAAAAATACATAGGCTTCATGTGTGTGTCTGTGTGTGTGTGAACGCGTGCACACATATACATGCATATACATATGTATGCAATCAAAATTAAAAGAACTACAGAATTCTGGAATAAAAAATAACAAGCACTATTTCCCATATAATTAAAAATTTGCTGTCTCTCCAATTAAGCAAAACACGAACCTCCAGATGAAAAACAAAATCTATTAGAGAAATTCACTATAGCAGGCAATAATTATTAAAAACACGGCAAGATATAGGACTTCCAAAATGTGTCACCCATATTACATAGTATATATGACATCAAGACTCACATAACTCTTCAAGATTAAACCAATTATTATATTCTGCTCAGATGATAGGCATGAAAGTGCAGACACATTAGTTAATGCTAATCCATAATTAATTGCTAGCTGTGTACCATATGCATATATATATGCATGTATATACATGCACTTGTTCACACACATATATACATACATACATACATACACACACACAGTCTATGTATTTTTTTCATAGTTCAATAGCAAACGGATACATATTAGCTATCCAAGGTACAATCAACACGTATCAGCTTTTACTAAATTTTTTTGGCAAATACTGATCATGTAAGGAATATTAGATTCAAACAGGATTATTTCAAAGCTTTTTCAGTGTTAGCTCATGCCAGGAAAAAAACTATCTCATTTTGTTTTTAAGAAAATATGTGTTCTTAATTTGATAGATTCAGGTTACTTCTTCTTAGGAAATGCTATTAACTCTACCTCTCACTTAAAAGAGTTATACAAGTCCTGACATTTGACTTGTTAAGCATGTCATGAAAGTGTATATCTACATACCACCTATGCTAACATACACACATCCATGACAAAATGCTCAATTTCCAGAGTGAAAGGAACAACTGTCAAAGCACCCAGCTTTAAGACTTACCCAAACTGGCTTAAATGTGAACTGTTTCCTCAAGAAGGGAGCAACTTTGCTAATGACTTACCTTATATTAACAGAGAGACAGAGACTTAGTACTGCTGCTGTTTATTAGAAAAAAATACTAGTCCTTACTCAGGAAGGTCAGGGTATATGTTAATAAGGGTAGCCTGGGTGCAGAATACAAAACTGGTCATGGCTAGGTTTCTAGAACAGGGATGCTGGAAGCAGCTGAGTTAAAAATGATCCTCAAGAGGCTATCCACAGCCAAGTCACTGGAATGGGTGAATGTTATCCCACACGGCAAAGTCTTTGGAGATGTGAGTGAGGATACTAAGGTGGGAACATTCTTGGGTTACACAGCTGAATCTCAATGAAATCACGTATGTTCTTAAAAGGAGTAGGTAGAGGAAAATTTAAAACACACAGAAGAGAAAACTGTATAAAGACAAGAGACCAAGTTACCATACTGTATTGTCATAATAAAACATCAATAATATTTACCATTGTTCAAATGCTACACTCCGATCAGAGACACAAATGACAATCCTTTTTTTTCCTCACCATATACATTTAAAATGACTAAAAAATGTTGAAGGAATATTTGTTCACCACAATGTACCTGACAGACAGTATGCTGTCTAACAAACTGCTGGTAAAATGCTCTTACTATAAAGGATATCACATATAGTGTCCATAAATCCAGGCCTAAAAATATTCCTTGAAGATTTATGGAATTGAATAAAACTGAAAAAGTATATCCAAGCATTCCCACAAAATAATGAGTTCTCAAATGTCTCAAATTTCTCTTGAATATAATAATTTTACAGAAATAATGTCACCTAAATAAAGCATCACTAACATGACTATCACCTCTAAGTGCCACTTGAAGATGGATTTGTTTTCTACATTAATGTCTCACCAGAATTAATTAGTAGGATTCTAGCTAGCTTGAGCAGTGTGATCTTGCTCTATTTTCTTCTGTGGTCCCTGAAAAATTTAATCCTGCCATAACAGGTCATTGAGTCCCTGTGAAAATATGATACACAGCTTGCAAAAACTACCAGTGGTCAAATCACTGAGCTCATTGGTGTTCACCATTTGCTCTTCATAGCCATGTAGTCTCTTCAACATTGAAAACAGGAAAAATCAATTCAGGCACAGTAAAAGCCAAGAAACACAAAAGTTACTTTGTGTGTGTGTGTGTGTGTGTGTGTGTGTGTGTGTGTGTGCGCGCGCGCGCGCGTGTACACACACACACTTATTATCAATCCAATTGAAGGTCTGGACTATTATGTTGTAACATACAAAATTTATAAGAGCAGCTATTTTTGATCTGTAATAGGTCAATTTCATATGAGGCTACTCAGTTTTACAAATGAATTCTGCGATAACTTTGAATATCTACATTTAAGTTTCAGATACTTCTAACATCATAAATCTTTACTACAGCTTTTAACATCAGCAATTAAGACACAATCAACTTATTATTTTATCTAGGACTGTTCGCTCCCTACTAGGATTGTTAAAGATAGAAAAGGAAGATGGGGTGAGTATAAAGAACAGTGAAATAAAGGAACACACACAATCTAGCAAATGGATTGTACACCTTTGGAGAAGGACCACAAACTTCTTGGAAGATTTTCATCTTCAAAATGTATCATTGAACAACTATCATAAAATATTAATACCAAAAACAATCGTTAGCAACTATCATTTCTTTATTTCCTTATCTGCTAAAAAGAAGTTATTTTAATAGAAAATGAACAGATTACTGAATAAAAAGTCCATTTCTAATATTGTTGATGATAGATACAGCGAGTCTTAGAAGCCACCTAAACACAAAGCAGAGCAGAGCAGGAGAGGATCCAGGGCAAAGAGAATCCATACAGTTAAAAGGGTAACAAACTAAAATATTAAACAGAGAAAAGAGCAAGAATGCAACTTCATGGTTCAAAATATACCAATAATTAGCTAGTTGTGAAACCTGAAGGATAGACATTAATGTATAAGATTATACTGTATCTCCAATTCTAACTACAAGAAGCATAATTACAGAACTGTACAGGGTCTGACAGTATTTAAAAGAAATGATGCAAAGGTGCTGGCACTGCAACTCAATGGCAGAGCATCTGCCTAGCTTAGGCAAGGCCCTCAGTGTTGTCCCAGAACAAGGAAGAAAAAGAGGGGCTAAATGATGCAGAAAGCAGGCAAAGTATCTCAGAGTCCTACTGACTAAAACTGACACATCTGAAAAATAATCTTTCTTCTATGAAATACTAAAGCAGTGATGACTTATCTGATATCAGTCACAGCACAGGTTAGTCGTCATGCATGGTATTCTTAATGGTATTGGGACCACTATACTCAAGAGATTAAAATCCATGTACACAAGTTCTTCACAGAAAAGAATCCTTCAGTAAAACAAAAATATAGGTTTGAAACTGAAAACTATCTGCAGTCATATTTGAGCCACCTTTCCCATAATGGTAACTAGTAAATGATGCTGTCATGGTGTTTTTTCCTTTTTTTAAAACAAACTCAGTAGCTACATAATTGAGGCACTAGTAACCACTTTTTCACATAAGTAACACATGACTTTTAACAAAGCTTTCCAGAGATTTTGATATCTTATGGAATGCTTTGGAGCAATATTCTGCTAGGATAAATCTTCCTGAAAGACTAAACATTAATTTTTTTAAATG
The DNA here is from genome assembly GCA_004027025.1 of Myocastor coypus. NCBI lineage: Eukaryota > Metazoa > Chordata > Mammalia > Rodentia > Myocastoridae > Myocastor > Myocastor coypus. Next base: position 97,709 of record PVJA010000985.1, read on the forward strand.
TGCTTGGCAAGACATCTAAATAGTTTTGAAGAACTCAGTGAACCTTGAACATGGCGGTTTCTCCAACTTTCTTCCTTTTAAAATCTTACTGCTCCATATTACTCACATCCTCTCAAATAATATGGAAATAGAGGTCAATATAAGTTCACTATGTGAATGAAGGGTATCAGTAATAAATGCTCTAAAAACAAAAATTTAAATATGACTTGATAAGTCTAGCTTTTCCCACTCATTTATACATTTTTATTACATGGGGAAATTCTAGCACATCTAGAAAATCCCTACACATTTCATAGAAGCATCATGAATATTCTTCTCAAATTACATATAAGGGTAATATAAAAGTGAACATCACATGTAAGAGGATTGCATATAACCAATGTTTCAAGTGGTGATTTCCCTTTTCTGTGTTGAACTTTTAAATTAAAAACTGAAGAAGTTAAAATTTGCAGGTTTTAAGACATCAAAACTCCAACACTGGGGGTGGTGGCACACACCTATAACCTTAGCATCTGGGCAGGCCAGGGCAGGAAGAGCACTGCTAGCTTGAGGTCAGCCAGGACTGTGCAGTGAACTCAAGGCCAACCAGAATTACACAGCAAGAGCCTGTCTGAAAGTCAAAGCCTAAATAAATAAGACTATCACTGAAACAACTTCAGATTATTATTCAAAACATCCAAAAATTAGAGTCCTCCTATTATTTCAAAGTTCTACTTAACAATTTACTTTTGCTTTTCAAATCAATGTATGTTGACAAATGATGCACTAATCCAGCACCAGAAAATAACCCAAACAGGAAAACAATAAATTCCACTCAGAGGGAGATTTAATCAAGTACATTTTCAAGTTAAAAAGACAAAAAGACTCCTCCTTCTGCTCCCAAAATGTTAACCTACTGGGAGGTGTGGAATACTGAGACAGAACTATGACATCACTCTCATTTTCTGCCTATTTTTTCAAAATTACCTTTATTCCACAGTCCATCTACTCTTCCCCACTGTGTGCATGTTTCTTCCATGCCACTTACTTTCTTGCTGTTGCTCCTTTCTTTTATTTTCATGTTTTATTCCCTGATGCCCTTCTCAACACCCTCTGTCCCAAATGGTGCAGTCTTCCTGAACCATGACAATTCCCTTCCCTGCCACTACCACTTAGTCCTTTCAGCCCTTTTCTGAGTTAATATCTACATGGAAAGACTCATTCTTCTGATGCAGTGGGAAAGAAGCAACTACAATCAGTAAAGACAGGAGAGAAGTAAAGGAATCCACTTTCCCAAATGCTGATTCAGTACCAAAGAAACATAAGGAAATTTTACAGCAAACCATGGGGCATTTACACTAATTACTTTATAAATGGTATGCATTGAGCTAGTGGTGAGAAATTTTCTAGCTTTCCCAATTCTGTACTTGTATTCTTAACAGAATTTCAAGGTCTCATGAAAGGACCAAAAACTCGAACAGAAGAATATATTCTGCTGCACCTTGTGTTTGAATAAATTTAAAATAAAAGTCAAAACTGATGAGAAAGCATAACCTGCATATCGTATATTTGCAATATTGACTACAAATGTCACTTTATAATGCTGATCAAATAAAACAAGAAATTGAACATTCTGCCTCTTCATAAGGCAGTTTATGCAGTGATACCAGTATACCATTCAATGGAAGATGTCATGAGAAAAATCAGTGTTAATGTAACTGTAGGAATTTGCCAAAATTCCATCACAAACACTGAGAAAATTCAAGATGTGGCAGACACAAGTGTTCTAATACCTGCCAAGGTAAATGAGAGTGATCGGTATGTTGAGTAGTTTCAATATGGTGAAGCAGCCCTGTCCTACCCTTCAGACTAACGTACAGAAGTATATGTTAATGAGAGCAAGCAGATAAAACATAGGGAGAGAGAACTGAATTGTATTCATGAGGTTGATTGTGGGGTGGCAACAACGAAGTCTTTTTTTGGAGTGCTCTGAATCTTCTCATATCTCAAGCTCTTGGCATTCTCTCTTATGTCACGCCAACCCAAGCCTCAGGAGACCCTGTCACCCTGCACTCTGGGGAGAATGCTTCCAGGCTGGGTTTCTGCTAACATCATTGATGGGAACTAGTTCTTAGAAGCAGAAAAATGTCATAGCCTTTCTTCATCGATGCTTTATAATATTTTTAAAGTGCCTAAAATGGTGTTAAGAACTCACAACAGTCCTTGGAAATAAGTGCTTTTAATTACTCTCATTTTAAACACACCTGATGAAAATGAAGCTTTGAGAAATGAATTACCATGCCCCATGGCACACAGCTCACAAGAGGCAAAGATGGGGCTAAACCTAGATCGGTAAGGTCCCAACTAGTTGCTGTCTAAGTGCAGCCCATTTGCAGGGATGACCTCTAACCCAGTTAAACTCAGAATTCAATTTAGCTAAATGAGAGAATAACATAGAAAAGTTTCAATTCAATAAAATTGAGGGTTACATATATACCAGAAACATACCATATCATCACTTATACCTGCTGTTTAAAGGGTTTTTGGAATGACATGTATTTTACCAACATCGGTTCTGATGTCATCTAAATGCTGCTCTGATCACTTCCCAAGAAAGCAAAAAAGCACAGAAAATAATATGGGTTTACTAAGCTAAGTACTACATGTGGTAGTAACTAATCAAACTTCTGCCCTCAAAGCTTTGGTGAGCATTCATTTTGAAAGAAAACTCAAAGCAATTTTTTGGGCATGTTGTTTGCATTTTTATATTTAAGTGAAAAATGTGACACTTCAAGTACAATTTAATGGGTTAAGACTTCTTAAACTAACATGACAAAAATATCATGTCTACTGAAAGACTCATGTGGTTACACTATTAAAACATGGGTGTGGCGAATCTTGATGAAGACAACCACATACTGTACTCCACTCATGAGCAACAACTGGGCCACCTCGGTTTCCTTCTTCCTAAATTGCCAGATTTGCCTCTTAAAATGATATACTATGTTCTTATAGAAAAATAGTTATTCATAGTTTGATTTCTCCAGACTTGGGCCTGGAAGGAGGAAGCCTACATCGGAAAGCATATGTTAATGAACAGCTCACTGCTTATAATAGCAACCTCTGCTTCCTTTCCATCTTGCACACAGGCAGCTAAAAGGCCTAAAAGTCTGCTCAGCCCTCAGCAGTCACTCCAAGGCTCACTCCAAGACAGGACATGGAGCTGGCAGACCCCAATGCCAGCAGTGACAGTGTTAATTGCCAGGTTCCCTGCCAAGAACGTCTCTTGCATTCCAATCCAGAGATGCACATTTTCTGCTTAAAATTTGAAGACTATTTAGGCTTGTTTGGACCATTTTCACTTTTCAGACTTTACTTGGCAGTAAGATGAGTGAATTCCAGAGCTCTGAGCTCATTTTAATTTTTTTGTTTTCTAAACATTTTTGCCATTCTCAGAATTTATAGGTAGCTACACTACAGGTGAAAACACACACTACCTACATAGAGATGAATCGATATGGAAATTTGCCCACGAAACTATTTTCAACTGTGATGAGGGGACCACTGGCAAAAAGGAGAACCAGGCTCTGTCCACAGAACCAGGCCGTGGGATCCAACCTGTCTGCAGTCCTCCTCACACTGTCTGAGCATGCTTAGGACAGAATGTGCTCAAGAGACAGAAATGCTTACATGTGAAAGCAAAAAGCAGCCACTGGTGAAGTACAAAAGCTCAACTAAATATCCTAGCTTAACAGAAAAGTACCTGCATCATCTCTCACAGGGAGCTGAGACCAAGAGATTATAAAAGAAACCACCTTGACTCACAGCACTCCGGACCTTATTAAAATTATGCAGATCACTCCAAATAAAGCTACCTGTACTGGCATAGCCAGTACAGCCATGCCCTCCCCGAGCCCATGCCATCCAGCACAAGAATAGACTCCAGGGGCAGGGGCTCCATGTATTCATAAAACCAGGACTTTCTACAAAAGTTCTTGATAATTAAAAATTAATTTTATTCTGAATAAATTTTCATGACTTTCAAAGATATTAACATCCAACTCTAGTTTTTAAATTTTGATTTCAAGGTACAAAAAAAGAAAGATGTCAGGAGCAGCACCTGAAGAATAGCATATAAAGACCTGGCAATGAGGACTGCTGCTGGGGTCATAAGGAAATGTGTCATCTTGGAAGGAGAAAAGCACAAAAATAATGTCCTCATCCAGGTTATGACTGTTACGCGGTGGAATCTGGTCTACGATGAAACCAAATCCTTGCGCTGTTAACAGTTCCAAAGTTCAAATGCCAAACTATGCTATATGTTCATTTTTTCAACATTTGGAATTCTTGCCATTTTGTTTTCATTTTTCCCCACATGACTAAGTTCTAGGGGTCATCAGAGCCACTGCTATCTCTATGTCAGCAACAGGAAAGGAACATTCCACCACTAGCAGATGCTTACCATTATACAAATAGTAAAGTACATATGCTTCAATTTTCAAATCTACTTTTTCAACTGAATTGGTCCATTTTCCACCACTGCCATCTAAAATAGCAATTGAACCTGGTTGGCATTCAGATTGCCAGGGCTTCTCAAATGCTATTGTGCTAGTCATCACATGGAGTACCTGAGGAAACATAGACTGCCAGGCCACATCTTCCTAGACTGCTGCTCTAGAAAAGGCCACCAGACATTGTCTTATAGTCCTTAATCTGGTGCTGGTACACTGGTCCAAGGTTATGAATAATCAGGTCTTTGGGAGAAGGGCTGGGTTCCTCAGAAAGTCTGCAAGATGGTGACAAGGATCTGTCTTCCGCATCCAACCCACAGGAGTTCCAATTCTGTTTTCAGGATGGGTGGATGGGGGGCTGTGTGTGCGTGTGTGCAAGTACACATTGGTGGCAGGGGTACAGGGATACTCTATTTTACTGTAGATCTACATAAAATTGTTTGAAAACACAATGTACTTAGGGCTGCTGGTATAGCTCATCAGACTAAGCACTTGCTTAGGTAAGTGCAGGGGCAAGAGTTCGATCCTTGGCACTGCATGCTGTACCGACTTTGCCCAGCAATGGAATCTGGCTGTGGTGGTGCATACCTGTTATCCCAACACTATGGAGGCAGAAATCAGGAGGACCACTATGAGTCTGAGCTGTGTAATGAGACCCTGCATAGGCACATATGCACACACAAAAAAAGTACTTACTGGTAAGATTCTGCTAATCAGTAACCAAAACTTGCCCGTTCATTTCCCAGAAATGGAAACTTAGGCCTAAAGCAATGCCTTGCTCTATGTCTCACAGAACTAAATACAAAAAACCCTATAACCCTAGCATGTTGTAAAACTGTTCCCATAATGTGTACAAAGGGGTAAGAATTAAAAATGAAGCAAAAGTCAGCAGTATCAAATAGAGTGTTCTACACACACAATAAGCTTTTTGGAGCCTTAACATTCTTAACTCCTTCCTACCTCCCTGTATTCTCCAAGCATTCCCCCAACCCGCCTGCACACATACAAACACACATACTCCAAACACATGCACACATGCATAATGTATGCAACATCATCCTCATCTTACCAAAGGTTTCAATTTTCATTCTAAACTCACACAGTCCTTTCTGAAACTATTAGCAGATAATCTTACTTTCTGAGGATAGATAACAACCAACTCTAGCAGAAAACCGAGTTTCTTCATGGAAACTTGGGCTGTTTGCTTAGCATTTCTCACTGAATAATCTCCTAATATATCATCTGCTTTAGACTAACCAAAAATAAAACAGAATGGGTGAAGCTTTCCTGTCACTAAACGAGAACCAATAAAACTACTTCAACCTCTGTGATGAAAGTCAGAAAACTATTCTAAGTGGGCTCTGGCCATAGAACAGGTTCAAGGCCCAGCTCTTGTACAACCAACCCTTGCAAGAAATCTTTTTTCCATTCTTATCCTTGTACTTCTGTCAACTTGATGCCCAATCACCACTCTAAAGTCACACACTAGGAAAGGCAACAATTCTTGAGCTATTTTTCCCTAAGTTATCCTTTATTTTAATAGCATGAGCAAACAGGCTTCACTGAGAAGGGGATGTCTGAGTTGGTTCTTGAAGAACAAAACTGGAATTTGTTTGGTGGAGGAATTTGAAGAACTGGTCATGAAAAGATTAAGAGGTACACTCACAGAATGAAGCAAACCACAGGTGTCTAGGGGAAGTCATAAATGCCAGAGGAAGTGGGTGAATACCACATTAAACAGTTTGAACTCTGCTCTGCCTATAGCAGGGAATGCCACAGAGGTCACAAGGAAGGGAGCATCACATTGAGACCCAATGTTCAGCCATAACACAGAGGAAGCAATGATGGAACATGGATACTTAGGCATCTGAAATCGTGAGAGGGTCTCTTAAGGATCAGGATGAGAAAAGGGAGTCATAACTATAGCTTATGAGGAACATATATGAAGGTACCAGCATCAAGGTCCATGAAAAAATGAGCTCTTAGAAGGCTGTGCCCAACACCTCTCACTGAGAGCTTAGATGTTCCATTTAATAGCATGAGCAAACAGGCTTCTGTGAATCTGGCGCCAGCTCTGTCAGAAGAACCCCAAGGGTATGGTAAGCATATGTAACCCAATAGCAGCTTCTCTTAGGAAAGCCTGGAAGCAACTGCAGAGGCAGCGGCTCAGGAGCTTAGGGTAACCTTTCATAGTGTAAGACAAAGTGAGGTAAAGGAAGTCCCTCTAACTTCCAAGGGAAGGAACTTGAGTGGGAGGATACTAGATCACGGAGGAAAGATAAAAAAGCAGAGACAGTTGTTTGTAGAAGAGAACATCTCAGATAAATGGTAATTCTATAAAGTAGGAATTCTGGAGATAAAGATGATGAGAAGACACTAGATGAGAGTATCATTATACCATAGATATCAAGAACTGAGTTAGGCTATTTTTAATATTTACTAGTAGGAATGAAAGTCCTCATTGTATAGTTGACAACATAAAGATTCAAAGAATCCCGAATATAAATAATTAGCCAGTGACGAAGGCTGATCTAAATCAGTATGTCTGATACCAAAGCTCCATATTTTCTCTCACTATATCTATATCGTGTCAAGGACACAGAAATCCTATATTTCTCTTGAACGTGCCATGGACCGCATTATGCAGAGCTGTTTTCCTGAAGTTCACAGTCATAGACAGAAGGGGTAAATGGCACAGCAATCCTTGAGCAATCCAGCAATTTGTTCCAGGAAGAGGAAATGGCATTACAGCAGCATGTGTCCAAACAGAGACCTGGTTCTAGAAAACAAAGCAATTAGGAACACAGGATTCATTTCACACATACGTACCAAATACCTTTTGCTATGTCTTGGGCATACATAGTACAAGGAGAGTGAGAATGGTGAGTGATACACATAAAGCTGCTATCCCATGCAGTGTAAAACGTGTGGACCACACCTTCTTAGGGAGCCCTTAACAGAAGAATATTTTTTGTCTTGACTGAATTTTTGCTACAGTGTCTGTCTACATTTAAAAAGAAAGCCAAGACTAGTAAGAAGATTCTGATTTCAGAGTTCTCAAAGGAGGTCCACAGATATCTGTGGTTTCAAGTTCCTATTTCAAAAGGAGCTCATTTGTCAAGGTTACAAGGACTCAGGAGTACTTTATTTTCTCCATTCTTTTAGTATGTCCGCTTGTACTGACATAAGTTTTAATTCTTTCATATGTACTTAGTTTTACCACAAGACAAGGTCAAATTTAAAATTTGCCCCCCTCTTTGAAAAAGTACTTTTTAATTTTTGAATTAGAATTAAAACAAAAAATTATAAGTGGTACAGGATTTCACTTAATAAAGGAAGATGAGTTTCACAGTATTTGTTGTAATGGACAGTGTTGTCTTCCAGCCAGTTATTCATATTACCAGACATATGCATGTAAAACTGGAAGAAAGAAATGTATAATTAAGAGAAAAAGTAATAAAAATTGAAAAAAGAGACAAAACAAATTAAAGCATTAAATGCTTCTTTCCATAGACCAGCAGAAATGCACAGAACAAGTTGTCTAAACCGTCCTGCTTACATGTAAAGATAAATCTCTCTCCCAGTCCCTCCCTGTCCTTCTCCTCAACTCTGTAACTCTGTCCTTTTGAATACATTCATTAGAATCAACAACTAGGATCTCATCATTTTGAAAAGTTTCTGTACTTCAAAGCAAATCTCCAATAGCATAAAAAGAAAATCCCCAAACTGGGAAAAATTATAGCCAATTGTCCCTCTGACAAAGTCCTTCTGTATAAAACACACAAAGAATTTTAAAAACTCAGACCCCTCAACTTCAAGAACCCAACCCAAAAATGGGCATTTGAGATGAATATATACTTCTCAGAGGAAGAAATATAAATGGCAAGTAAACATATAAAAAAACATTGAGCACCATGGGTCATTCGAGAAACGCAAATTAAAAGAACACTGAGATTCCATCTCACCCCAGAAAGAATGGCTAATATCAAGAAGTCATCCAACAACAAATCCTGGAGAGGATATGGAGAAAAAGAAACACTTCCACACTGTTGCTGGGAGTGCACTATAGAAATCCCTGTGGAGATCTTTCTAAAAGATTCCTTTAAAAGCTAGGATTGGAGGTTCCATTCAGGCCAGCTATTTCCCTTGTGGGTATTTTTCCAGAAAAATTGAAAACCTCATACCACAGCCATACATGTGCACCTGTGTTTACAGCAGGGCAACTTGTCTTAGCTAAATCCAGGAAACAACCCAGATACCCATCAATTGAACAAAAGAAAAAGAAGATGTGATAGTTTTACACAATGGAGTATTAGTCAGCTATAAAACTGGATAAATTTGAGGTTTTTGTTGGTAAATGGATGCAACTAGAGAACATTTTCTTAAGTGAAATAAATCAGATCCACATGTACAAACATTGTATTGTTTCTTAATATAAAACAACTGAAAGAGAAAACTGGAATCTGAAGGGTACAATGCAAAGCAATATTTTACGGTAAACAGCAAACAGGTACATAACAAGTAGAATCATCTTCAAGTACAGGAATTATGAAACAAGCTTTTTTTTCTGAAAATGCAGAGTAGAAATATCATAAGCTACAGTCATAGTTAAGCATATGTGCTATTCTTAAGCAAAGTACATATATAAGAAGAGGTAAGTCATACTACTAATATGACTTAATATTAATCATGTAGTGTTGTGAACTTAAGAATTACCTAAGAAGCTTAGTTCCTAGCTACCAAAAATGAAATCAACTCAAACTAAAAGATCTAATGGGAGAAGTTTTCATTAACAAAAAAAGCAAAAAGAACCCTGTTGGGATCCTCTGAACTAACAACCACACTCTGAAGCACACATGTGCCATTCACTAACAACAGGAGGGACCTCAAGAATGTGAGGTACTTTCCTGTTTGCCCTCTCTCCCTGATGAATACTTCCTTCCTTGCTTTGACAACTAGGAGGCTCAAAACCAAATACATGGCCCCACAACACACAACTCAAAAGGGATGGTTCTAGCCAAGTACAAAACTGCTAAATCATCATGGCCCTGAGTTAACAGGGCTGAATCCCCCAAACATCAGCTTTTCTTCCCAGTGACCACTTGCTCTATTTTCCCCATCCCAGTCCTGGGTACAACTTCCTTTTACTCTTGTGCCTCTGTGAGGGAGCCTCCAATCAGCTCCTTGCATGTCACTGAACCTACCCCTCAAACTCCGTCCCTGGCAATAGTTCATGAAGTATCATCCTCCCCATCTGAGGCCAAAGAAGCTGTCCATTTCCCTGCCTTTGATCCTCTCCATTTCTTCTGAATAAAAAGGCTCCCCACCCCTTTAGTTTTGCTTCTCCACTGCATCACCACCGCCAGTAAAAGCTAACTTTAAGTATGCTTTCATGTATAGCCTTGATAAACTAAGAACAAATGACATATCATTTTGAGAGCAAGTAAAACAACTTTTTTTTTTTTTAAAAGCAGTTTTATGCTCATAGCAAAGCTGACTGGTGCATTATGTGGAGATTAGTTGGGTTTTTTTTGTTGTTTTTTTTTGTTTGTTTTGTTCTGGCAGGACCAGAGTTTGAACTCATGACCTTGCACTTGCTAGGCAGGCACTTGTGCCATTGAGCTATCTCCCTGGCTTCAAGATTAGTTTTCAACTACTTGGGTAAACAGTTTTTTAATCCAGCACATAAATACTCTCAGGCTACACTGACATGGGTGGAGCGCATAACATACTCCATCTGATTCTTTGTTTTCATGGCTAAGTCATACCCACAACAGCTTTTCTGGTGACTTTAAGAAGGCAAAAAAATGTGATGAAAAAAGGAGCAAAAGACCAGCTTTGGACTAAGCTTGGTCTCACTAATTTTGACTCAGGGTTTCACTATGCAGTTCAGGCTGGTCTTGAATGTACTTTGTAGCCCAGGCTGGCCTCAAACTCAGTGACCCTCCTGCCTCGGCCTCCCAAGCACTGGAATTACGAGTGTGTGCCATCACATTCAGCTTGTGATCACATTATTAGTCAACAAAATAATGTGCTTTCTACAGAACAGCAAAGAGCTTAAAGTGTTCATAATAATTACATGTTCTTTCACCAAAAAGCTTATAAACATTTATGTGCATTGAGCAAGTATTTTGGAATAAATTTTAATGCAAACCCAAGTATTCTCCTACAACTGGAAGAATGTCAAAATATAAAGCAAATAACATTTGTGTATATGAGTTATAAAAGAGCTGCACATATAAGGAAGCTATTTGCTTTTGTCAAAGTCAAGCCATAACTACATTAATTTTTAAGCTAATGTCAATGCTGCTTCATCTGCTTTGTTCCTGTCCTCACTTTCTTTTTGCCCCTGGAGTCTCACCTAAATTTATTTTATCTACTTATTTTATTTGCATCAATATCTTTTAATGTATATCTTTGGTACAAGTAGGGCAAAAATTACTAAAGCACAAATAATCCAAGTACATGAAATTTCACAAGTTCTCTGGACAGCTAAGGCTTGTGTTTTCCTTCCTGTGGCAGCCCTGGAAACTGAATAGAGGATCTGCACGCTGAGCTGCGTCAGCAACCACAGTGCTGCAGGTACACGTGCCTCACCAAGCTCAGCTTCGTATCTCAGCATTCAGTGCGCATTCTCTTCTATACTCGTGGTGAAGCTGGAATGCTGCTAATAAACCACCCACTCAAAAAACATACTTTAGCTCACAACTATGTAGAAATATGTACTGATCAAAATATATTTCCTCAAAATAATTCCCAACTTAGAAATTGTACTATCATTTCACTAGAACTAATTTAACACAGGGCACAGCATGTATGACAGGGCACCATTCTGATTCTCTTTTATATATTTATATTATTTAATAATTTTAAGAACGAATTACTGCCTGAATAATGGAAAATACAGAACACAATAAAGAATTGCAAAAGAATTTATAATACATTCCCATTTCACTATATCTTACCCTTCTTCTTTCTCATGCTAAATTCACTCATAAGTAACACAGACTGACGACAGTCTAGTTTTAGCAAATTGCTTGCAACCTGTCAGGGGTTCATCTTCCTAGCACATGTCCACAACTGCCGCCTCTTTTGCATTCCTGAATACCTTTTCATGGCTACATTGTTTCTTCCTAGATGAGTTGCAGTGAGTAAGCACTGACATAATGAGTGTCATAATCCTGTTTTTGACAGTTGTGCTACCTTTTTCTCCAGTAATTTGTGAATATATGCACATCATAAAAACGTTACCTTGTTTTTACTTGACTTAAATGAGTCTTCTATATGCCTATGTAAAAAATCTGTTTTTTCTTCTTGTGGCATCAAAATAAGTTCCCTCCAAAAGTCACCTAAGGGCCAACAATATAGCTCAACAGTAAAGTGCTTCCTTAGCATGCCACAGTCTCGGGTTCAATACTCAGTTCCACACACACAAAAACCCTCCTCCGCAACCCACTGATCTATATGCCCTTGACAAAATTAATAAGTCAAAAAACATGCCCTTCTGAGCTAATGTCTCTCTCAAAACACGTTGAGCTTCCTTCTTCCATCTCTATCTTGCCTATGAATACTTCAACCAGAATGTCAAAGGTGACATTACACCACATCTGATGTGCTTAGTATTTTACACTTACTTCTTCAGTCAGGTCATTTGAACTTTGAATAACTTATTATTGATATCCGGAATTAAATAGAAACAGATTCCTCTTATGCAATGATATTTTACTAAGACATGGAAAAACTATACCTGGTTTATTAGTATAATTATTTTGACACTTAAACTATCCCCAGAAAAAAACGTTCCACTATGGATTTCTTCCATATCTGCCTACTTAAGAGTGAAGTAGGAGGCAAATGTGAAAATGCTTACTTATCGCTGAGATCACGTAGAGATTTAGGTAGTATGTGACAAAAAGATAGTATTTAGTTTAAAAAAAAAAAAACTATGAAGAATTGTTTAAAATAAAATGATGCCACAGGATTCCTTACTAAGAAACAGATCAGAAAGGTACACCCAATCACTTCTAGTAGAAAATTCTACCCTATGGAAGAACGTTCTTATGTAAGTGATGCTTCCTCCAGCATGTTCCCGCCTCCATTAACTCATGGCAAGTCATGAGCATTACCTTGCAAATCTGAATCGTTTGACTTTGGGCTGCTTCTTGCTCGCCGCTCTGCTTTCTTGATCCCTGGCCCTCCACCACTGCCGCCACCCCCACCTCCGCTGCCTCCGCCACCATGTCCTTTCCCGTAGCCATTGTACACAGTGGTGCAGTTGCTTTTGTAGATAGAGGAAGGAGGACTGTTGAGGCGGTTCTGGCGGTCAATCTGGCGGTCTTTGAGTTTTTTGTGTGGAGGCTTGCTGTACTGGTCTTCTCGGGTGATGTAGCTTGACATTCCGTAGAGTGGTATGATTTCTAAAACAGGTGAATGTGGCAAACAAAAGCTCAGCCCAGGTTTTCAATACAAAGTTATTTAAAGATCAAATGACCTGACCCTGAAGAAAGATATCTAAAGTACTAATAAACACATTGTAAAAAATGTTTTTGAAAAGTGCTATATGTATAATATTGTTTCTAACAACCAAGAAACAATCAAATCTTTTTTTAAAATACATTTAGAGATCATCCACAAAATATAGAGAAAAACAAAAAATGATAGGACTGTCTTTAAAGAGCTCACTGAATGGGATTTTGCCCATCAAAATGTTGGAACACAGGAAAGAAATAGAACAAAATATCACTGTGAACATGTACTTAAGAGTCAAGATATTTAGAAGCATCCTTACCCTTATAGACAAAATAGGCTTTCTGTTGGAAAGTACATAGCAGCCATAATATAAGGCATTTGTGGCATCCAAAAGAGCTAATATTTGAAGATTAATAAATACTGAAGTGAGAAACTGCCAACAAAAATAATCAAATAGACCAGGGACATAGCTCAGCAGCACAGTGCCTGCCTGGCAAGTGTGAAGTTGTGAGTTTGATTCCTAACAGCAAAGGGGGGGGGGGGGGGGGATCAAACACACAAAAGCAAGGGTCGTGTTCAAGGAGAAAATGTAGGGGAGACATTAGCAACCTCTGCAATCCAGTGGCAAATATAAGAAGCTGTGGTTTAAAAAGTCTCTTCTTTGGTCTCAAACATCTGCAATTAAATCTTATAGTCTAAGGTGGTAAGGATGTAGTTTAAATTTAAATTTATAAGTCAGTCAGAAATCATATTTGAACATCAATAAAAATGACAATGCATAACAAAGAAATTGGGTCCTGTACCTCTGTAAGGAAAGAAAGGTCTCTGTATGGACTAACCAATCATATAAACCACTGCCTAATTCTAAATACTTCTAAGAGTAAAAGAGAAGTTCTGTCCTAAATTTGAGAATAATGAGGGCATTTATTTGTAGATTATAATCTCATGTTATTTTAATGAAATTAGTCAAAATATGCCATGAAATGAGGCTAAGCTTTTTTAATTCTAATGGCGATTTAAATCATAAAATTGCAAAGGAGACTACGTACAAAACACTGAATAGCATCTGACAAACAAGAGTTCTTATGGCAGTTTGGATGTGATTTCTCGGGTGACAAGTCAAGGGCCATATCTCTTCTTCATACATCATTATAGTTCAGATAGAGCCAGAGACTGACTGACAAGAGCTTAAATATTTAGTGCATATTGGATCAAAGCACTTTTTTTTAGAAGTTAGTTAACTAGTTGCTTTCAGTTTTTATTGAAATGTTATTTTCATTTTGTATACTTAATATCTGATTACCTGTATCACTAAACAAAAAAGATCAAATTACTAAGACATCACTGATGCTACTGCTTTTATGGATTTGGCGTTTGCTTTGCTATCTTTTACCCATAACTTGCTTTGAAAATAGCAGGTTATTTTTGAATTGTGCTATATTCCTTGTGGCTACTAAAATAGCCCAAATTCTATTCTTTAAGTTACAGTGAGATAGTTCATTTAAAATACTCATTTCAATTTTTCTTTTGTTAATAAGAAAAAACTATAACGTGAGATGAGCACACAAGCAAAACAATGATGAAGGGACTCCTTCCACAGAAGAGAAAGTGAAGTAATACTTAGTTCAAAAATTCTATAGTATAGCAAAGATTTCTCAGTTATCTGAACCAACATAATGACTGTTTAAAGCAATAAGATGCTTCATTTCACAGACTTGGAAGACTGTCATTTTGCAAAGTCCAAGATTCTAAGGTCTGTTTTCCTTTGATTATCTGATTTCTTAGCATTCATTTTGATAGAGAAAACCTTTAGTTTAAACTAGGGCCAAGAACAGACCTTTAAAAATACATTGTCAGCAGCCCTGAGGCTCTTTAAATTGCAATGTGAGTATTTACCTAACAACCTTTGAAACTGTGGGTAGCTCTGATGTCTAGTCTCAAACTAAAAACAGGCTCAGGACAGTTGTCCCAATAGTGAGAGGATTTCTGGGTTCTGTCATGATAGATCTTTCAAAAAAGACAAGGGATATTGAAATTTCATAATCTTCTAATGTTAAAAATAGGCCACAGAACACTTCAATTTCCCTTTTACTAATGGACCATACCAGTGCCAAAGAAATAATGCCCCATAGTCCTGCCTCAGGCTACTCTTACATAAACACATGTGAAGAGGACATAGGAATGTGGACAAGATCACAGCTTCTCTTCTCAAAAGCAAGTGGCTATTACACTTCTGGGT
This sequence comes from Myocastor coypus, assembly GCA_004027025.1. Lineage (NCBI taxonomy): Eukaryota > Metazoa > Chordata > Mammalia > Rodentia > Myocastoridae > Myocastor > Myocastor coypus. The sequence continues at coordinate 112,907 of PVJA010000985.1, forward strand.
CTCTGAGGAGCCAAAGGAGAATGGAATTTGAGGAAATGGAAAGACAGAAGGCTACAGCCCACAAAGTAAACCTTCAAGACACAATTCAGGACAAAGGAATCTAGGAACTTCCTTTAAGTTTTATACCAGAGAAAGTCCAGTCTATCACACATTATTATAAATCAAATAAAAGGGAGCTCACAAGCTATGTAAGTGACACAATCAGTTTCACCAGCAATGATTTACTTACCTTGCTCACTGTATATTGTAGGAGGAAGGTGGTGCTGAGGGAAAAACTGAGGTGGCATATCTCCGGGCCCAGTAACTGGGGGGTAGTAAGCCGTGTGAGAGTTATGGATGAAATGCGGATGGTGAGCCAGGTAGGGGGGAAGGTGATGGGTGGGAGACATGGCAGACGGGTAGCTTGGAGGGTAACATTCAGGAGACTGAGGTGTGACTACCACCCGGCGAACTCCAGTACTATCTTCAATCACCTGAAGACAAAAGCAAAAGGAGACAATGTAGCAAACACTAGCATAAATATACATACTGTGTGTGTGTGTGTGTGTGTGTGTGTGTGTGTGTGTAATTACTTCCTCTTAGTTTTTCTTTTCTTTGTTGAAAAAATTAAAGTATTCTATATTCTTTTTCTATAATTCAACCAGTTGAGGTGAGTTCTAAAAAGGGTTTAGGAAGTAATGACATTTAACTATTAAAATTTACAAAGATGAAATATTTAACCACGATCTGATTTTGATTCCACTATGTTGGAGATACCAATGGCCTGATAATAAATCTTATTTTTGTCATAAAACTTGCACTGGCTTGGGTTTTTATTTTTAAAAAATAAAACTTCCTATCAAAGTATACACCTGATTGTTTTCAATACTTGATTAGACACAAGTATATTTAATGTGTGTTTAAACTGATGTTAGAAGTGAATGACTGAAAACACTCCTTAGCTCAATGGTTTTCAGAGAAAGGCTTTCTGGCCCTTCTAACTGTATTTCCCTGGCCAGGCTTTAGGAGTATGCAACAACATTCCACTCCATTCCTTCTTTAACACCCACAAATCACATCATCACAAGGGCTTTGGGAAACAAAGGTAGCATTTTCAGCAGGAGCTGAATTTAAAATCTGCAAGCAAGGATATGAGTGGGTAAAATGAAGGCTAACACTTGAGCACTCCAAAGTCAAGATGGATGTCATTCCCAAGCTGTGTGAGGCCATGTGTGTTGGAGAGGAAGCCCTAGGAAGGGCAGTGAGACATGAGAGTGAGCCAATCAACATTTTATCCAACTCACCCAAAGTGAGCAACTAAGGGAAGTGCCACGACAGTAATTATGGCCTCCACAACAAACATCATGCTATCTGCTCTGAAGTTAACAATTTTGGGGAAACATAAAAAAAGCAGAATTGGGAAAGGCTTCAAAGACCTCAAAAATGAGGACATGGGGTACACTTGCAGGGGTGAGCTCAGCAGCAGAGCACACAGGCTCTGCAGGTGACCCTTAGCACCACAGAAATGAAGCAAAGCAAAAAAGGTACATTCACTAGCCAGGACCGGGCTCATAATGATACACACCAGTAATAGGTCTAATCAAGTATTTGAAGTAATCAGGCATCTACTCTAACGGGAAATTTTATTTTTAAAAAATAAAAATCCAACAACACACTAAAAATTCAGCCTGTATATTTGAAATGAATTTCTCATTATACACGAGGAAGGCTGATTACAAGACAAAATAAAATGATTTAATCTATATAAACAAACAAACAAACAGAGACTATGTTTAGCTTTATATTTAAAAATACTACTTAAGCCAAATTGGCAAGTCTATAAATGTTTAGTCTGTACTGTAGTGCACAAGATATATTTAGCTTGAGTTAACAACCATTAATCTCTAGGTTAAGAAAACAAGAAACTTCATATTTTTAAGGAACCTATTAACACAAAGATCTCTACTATGTTAACATCTCATTTAGTACAACAACTTTAACTCCTTAAAACTAAGATTCAGAATCACACAACCTAATGAAGTGCAGGACATACCCTGTCAGATAAGTTAGACACATTAACCAATCTATGAGTATACAGCTGCTAGTTTACAAATACATGGGAAACACAGTTTAAAATTATTATATTTGACTGATAGTCATCAGCAAAGTGCCTTCTTTTTGTCTAAACTGTTGAGCACAAATATACTGATTCGCAGCATGACACATAATTTCTGTATAAATATGGGGTGTATTGTTTTCACCAGAAACAAAATGCACTATTCTCGCATCTTCTTCCCCTCTCCACTTTCAAACAGTTACTGAGAAGACACAGAATACATACATAGTCCGGATGTTTCTTTCATGAGACTTTCATTGCACATTCAACTTTCAAAGATCCATGAAAATAATTATTTTTAAGAGGCATACAACTTTTCTTATTATGGGATCTCACCTTGGTTCCTGCAGTTGCCTAAGCTTGCTTAGACCACTGAGCTATGTCTGGCCTACTTGATTGCCAATTTTAGTCAGAATACAGACGATCAAAATGTGAGTAAGAGTATGGACAGCGAAGGCCAAGCTTATGAGATTGCAAGTGGGAATGAGGACTGACTGGACTGGGTCCTGGGCTAGAGCTGTCTGTGTACTTTCTGGAAAAATATGGGGGAAAATTTGATCTGATGGAGGAAATTTCAAAGCAGCCCAGTGTTTAGGATGTGGCATGTGTATGGCTGGTGATGTTTAGCAGATCTATCCTCAGAATTTGGAACCAAAAGCAAAACCAGAATTTTTGCAAGTCTTCAATTTTGGACACAAATAAGCCACGTGTGAAGTTGAAACAAATGGAAGTGTAATTACTAAAGAACTTATTATTATTAAAGGAGGTTATCTTACTGGCCCTCCTTGCACTTTTAAACAGCAGTGATTGTGGTAAAAATTATTGTTGTAATTATTGTAGTAAAAACTATATTTTATTATATAACTTCACTTATAAAAGATTCACTGAAAATCATTAAAAAAGAAAATATTCCCAGTGGGGTACAGGGCTACAAAACTGAAGGATCTGAAAGACTGCCTTTTTTTTTTTTTTTTTTTTTTGTCTTTTTGAGACAGGGTCTCACTATGCAGTTGAGGCTGGCCTTGAGCTCACTTTTGTAGCCCAGGCTGGTCTTGAACTGGCACCAATCCTCCTGCCTCAGCCTCCTGAGTGCTGGGATTACAGGCATGAGCCACCATGCCCGGCTTTTTATTTCTCCACTAGAAGATGTTATTACTCAGAAAACTTAATATATGCCAATCTGAAGTATAAATTATCTCTTGCTCCCTCCCTTCCTCTTATCTCTCTCCTCTTTGCAACAGCTTTCCTATTAGAAAATCATAAAGTATAATCAAAGTACGTATGTAATTTTTTAAAATTATGATAAAAGATACACCCCATCATTCCCTACACTGTGCAAAGTAGTTCTGGAAGTCCTCTGAGTGTCTTTCTGAGGCTGGATCAAAAGTACAGTGAATGCTGCCACCAAGTATCGCCAAACAACAGGCAGATTCATAAAAAGTATTATAGTGTGTCCTTAGCCACCTTATTCATCAGATCTGGCACATGTGACTTGAAGTTCTTTCCCAAAGGCAAAATGACCATGAAAGGTAAATGTTTTGAATTGACTGAAGACATCAAGGCAGCCAGGACAACACCACTACAGACATTCATAGAATTTTCAGAACATGTTAAGAACAATGGGGTAAGTGTGCTTGAGGTATATAAGTATTTTGAAGGGGATTTATGACAATCTGTCTTTTATGGTAATATTCTGTAAATGTTTAAGCATTCACCAATTTTTTGATTATATATCAGAAGTAGCATTTTGAAACCATGATTAACTATACATATAAAAATGGACAGTTCCATTTCTAATTACCTTAATTTATGTGGTGGTATTTGTAAAGGATGTTTACATATATGTGTATATGGGAATACTTTCACAAACTGGCTCTTACCAAACATAGGCCTTTCATTTCAAAAAATGAAAGGCTAATTCTCAAATGAATATACAAATATCTAAATATGTATTTATTAATATTGGGCTAACTGGTCTTTCATAACATTAATTGAAATATTTTAGTTATCAAATGCAGCTGTGAAATATTGGGGCCCAGCAGGATGGCTCAGTGGTCTAAAGCGCCTGCTTAAGAAAGCTTGGGCGGCTTCAAGGACTGTGGCTCGATCCCTGGCACCACATGCTGCACCAGCCCTGCTCTCAGGGCAGGCTGAGCCAACCATAAAAATAAATAAATAAACAAACAAAAGTTCTGAAACAAGAAAAAAAAAAAAAGTTTAAAGAAAAAAAATGCAGCTGTGAAATATCTAAAGAAATTATGGCTATGTTTCCCCGAAGAATAATAAAGACAGAGGATTAATAAAAATTGGAAGACAAAACAACCCAGGAATAGTGGTAATAATATCTTTGTCTAATAAAGATGCTTCATAAATACATAATTTTAGTAGAAGAATTTGGACATCTGAAAGAGTTCAGCCCAAATACCATTTTTTAAACTTTATTTATTTATTTGTATTTGGCCAGCTCAGCCTGCCCTGGGGTTGGGGCTGGCACAGCATGTGGTGCCAGGGCATAGTCCCTGCGGTTGTCTAAGCAGGAACTTTAAACCACTAAGCTATCTCACCAGCCCTCAGCCCAAACATCTTGAGGTATAAAAATATGCCTTCAATCTTTATAGGTGACTGTGGAGTCGACAGCTTTATCTCCTTTTGGAGTGAATGAAACTGTGACCATGTTCAAAGAAGACAAACCATTTCCATTTCCTGATACATACAATGCACTGAGTACTGCATATTCAAAAGTGAGAAAAATAGGTGTTAAACAGTACGGCTCATCTACACAGCCTAAGGATAATACGAAGACAAAACTTACACTAAGTCCTAGCAAACACTGTTATAGAATTCAGAACAAAGTATTCTTCATTTAGACTTTTCCCAGCTCTATCATTGAATAGAAATATCATTCATGTAAGTTCCCTACAGAGAAGCACAGAACCTTGACAAACACCACTGTGCTAAGTTCTCAGAAGGCATTCTTTTGTGGGATGAAATTTGCTTTCCATATTATCTTGAAGTACTAATGCTCAATATTTTAAAATGTGCCTGCATTTGGAGACAGGGGTTTATAAAGAGTAATTAAGTTAAAGCTAAGTCATAAGAGTGGAACCTGATGCAATATATGACCATTGTCCATATAGAGGGGGAAGTTGGGACACAGGAAAGAAAAGACCATGTGAACATACCAAAAAAAAAGATGATCATCTATCTACAAGCCAAAGAAACCCCTGGGAAGAAACCAAATATGCCATCACCTTGGTTCAGACTTCCAGCTTCCAGAATTATGAGATAAATAATTCATTTCATGTGAGCTAGCATGTTTGTGGGACTTTGTTCTGGCAGCCATAGTAAACTAATTTCCACCACCAGGGCCTCAGAGCAAGAAGGCCGAATTAATGTTTTCCCTAACTTAAATTCTGTAAGTCTTACCTATTAGGGAGGGTGAGGGTTCTTCTACCACAGAAGAATGATGCATCTATCTTTATAAATAAAAATCTAGCTATTTTCTCAGGCTAACCAAGCAAGTTGGCCTGATGATAAACAGCAGTTAGTCTGCTATTACATCTTCTGAATCCAGCTCAATAAGTGTTTACTGAACATGTCCCTGTGCCTAACAATGTTGCTTTCCTCTGGCTAGACACAAAGATAAGCAGTTAGAGAAGACCACACAAAATGTATAAAAAAGGATAACCTTTGTACTATTCACAGGGTGCTTTTGTAAGTACAACCAAAGGAACAATTAAAACCAGAAAAAATGGTCCAGAGACAAGGGCTCACAGAGAGGGAGCTAACTGCTAGAGTAGTTTGGCGTGTCAGATAAGAAAGGAACTCACAGCTCCTGTGTTCTTGCTAGGTACCCAACAAAGAGCTCTCATTTAACTTCCTTAACAACCTGAGAATTAGACATTAATGTCTTGTTTCACTTTAAAGAAATCAAGCCATAATAGCCTGATTAAGAAGTACAGCTAGCTAAATTGTAGGAGGAAGACTTTCATATTGTTCTGTACATGAAATTGTTGTTCTGTGTGAGATTACATAGAAGTTAGGGATGCTGTGAAGTAAATATGCAAACAGTCAACTTTGGAGAATTAGGCCATGTTGAGTTATTAGGAGCCGCGGAATGTTTCCACACCTGCCGCTGTGCTTTAATACCCTCACTCTAAAAGAAGTCAGGACATGATTAATGCCTGACTGACACAAACAAAAGCTAAACCTCACCACCATGACTACTATCAATGTTGGCACCCTTTAAATCCATCTAGCAATCCAGAAGAAGCATATGAGATCACTGTACATGCATCTCTATTTCAGAAATATGAAGAATGAAGCTAAAGGAAGTCAAGTTCACTTCTCTAAAAATGTAGACGTAGTAGAGACTCAACCTTGAGTCCAGGATTCAAGTGAATCTGACAAAAAAAGTATGTTTTGAGTAATCTATTCTTTTAGTTAACACTGATGAGTGGCAGCTCCCCTTACTGACCTAGAATACTCCACAGGAACATGAACAGAATCTTCAGTTCCTGAAACTCTTTTCTTTTACTACTGGACTGCACAACTAATTGGAAGACTCTAAAGAGAAGCTTACAAGATAGGAAAGAAAAGAAAACCAGTGACAGCCTGCCCTGAAACACCAGGATGAAGCAGGAAATGGGCTGGGCAGACTCTGCAGGACACACGGTAGTCCACAAAAGGACGCAGCAGTGTGCCTGCCAATCAGCCTGGCAGGAGGACAAGGAATACAGATAGAGCCACAAGACCCAAATCTCTGGGACCAAGTGAGTCTGGGAAAGTCAAGTCAAGCTCAAGGTCTAAATGCTGCCAATCTGTCTGAAGGTGTGACTAGGCCCTTACAGGAAGGGAAGATGACTCAGATAACACTGAGCATGAAAGCAGTGAGTAATGAAAAAGGACAAAGAGCTAAAAACAGCTGCAAGGACTGAGGGACAGTGAGTGGACAACAGGCCTGGACTGTTCTTGACCAGGCTGGTATTCACCTAGCACCACTGTCTTACATCCTGGATAACAGTCTCACTCCAAGTCCCACAAAATCAAGGGGTACATGGAAGCCTTTCAATAAAGGCTAGGAAAATATTAACTATATGGAAAACTTGCCAAAAAATAAGGCTTATCTGCTTTACATTGATATGTGCCAAAAACAGTAACACATTCATTATCAAATTTTTCTCCCTGTAACACTGGTAAACAGCTGCCATTCTAATCTAAAGTAACAGACAGTATCACATCTGGGAACAGCTCACAGAATGCCTGTCTGGTATGTGTAAATCTCTAGGTTTAATACCTATCACCAGCAAAAGTAAATTAAATAAAATAATAATAATAATAATCTGAATCTAACAATCGCATACCCATCATTCTAGATCCTCTGATTTTATTTTATTTTATTATTTATTTATTTATTTATTTATTTATTTATTTATTTATTTTTGCAGGACCGGGGATTGAACTCAGGTTCTTGTGTATGCCAGGTAAGCACTTATTTCACTGAGCTATCTCCCCAGCCCCCTTTCCTCTGATTTTAAAAGGTGTGATTTCACCATAAGTATTTATACAGAAAGAGCACACATCTCCAGTGTATGGCCCACTGCACTCCCAGACAAGGCTGAGCAGTTGTGTATCACTCAACACCAGCCAAAAGTACAAAAGCATCATCTACAGAAAAGATGGAAGCAGGTCTGCTCTGTCTTTGATCTCTGGCCCAACTATTTTGATGATCTATGTGTACTAGAATTACGAGGCAATGTAGTGATTAATTCACATCTTCTGAAAGAAGAAGGAAATTCATCAACATTAAGGGTCAAATATAGGGTGGGAAGATACCTCAGTGGCCTAAGTGCCTACCTGGAAAGTCCAAAGAACCAGGTTCAATCCCTAGTACCACATGCTGTGCTGGCCCTAGACCCTTGGGCCACAGAAACCAGGTATGGTGCCACACTCCTGTAATACCAGCAGCTGAGATGAGGGACCACTGTTGGAGCTGCATAGCAAGATCCTGTACTAAGTAAATAAATAGATTTAAAAAAAAAAAAAAAAAAGCCAGCAAAATAGCTGTACAGACTAAAGTACCTGCTTAGGCAAGTTTAGGCAGGCACAGAAACTGTGGTTCAATCCACGTGCCATGCCAGCCCAGCACCCAAGGCTGGCCTCCAGGCATGGTGGCACACACCTGTAATCTCAGTGCTGGGGAGGCTGAAAACAAGAGGATCACTCTGAGTCTAGATGACCCCAGAGGGAAAGACACATATACCCCAGTAACTCCTCATGTTCTTAGAACACTGTAGAGGGCTAATATACTTGCTTTCAAAGCAGGGACATATGAAAAACATAGCACTGAAGGAAAAACAGTAAATTGATTAATTTAGTTTTATAATCAAATGGGACAGCAATAGCAAGAACAACTTGTACAACATTTAATAGTCTATAAAGTTCTTGGCATAATCCAAGCAAAATTATAGTGCTACCTAAATTCTAGGAAAATCTTTAGGTGTAATTAAGTAACTAAACTTGAGGTAAACTAAGTAAATAAGGAGGTTTAAACCAAGTACCTAGAGTGGAAATATCACACCTTTTCTACCACCCTTTCTTTTTCTTTTTTTTTTTTTTTTTTTTGGGGGGGGGGTGCATCACTGACCTAAATTTCAAAACAAAAGAAAATTTAAGGTTAAAAATGGGAAGTAAGGGCCCGGTGGGATGGCTCAGTGGTCTAAAGCGCCTGCTTGGGAAAGCTTGGGCAGCTTCAGGGACGGCGGTTCGAACCCCGGCACCACATGCTGCGCCAGCCCTGCCCTCGGGGCGGGCTGAGCCGGCCATAAAAATGAGTGAATAAACAAATAAAGGTTCTGAAACAAGAAAAAAATAAATTTTAAAAAAAATGGGAAGTAATCCTCTCAATTTGTGTAGCACATTAAAACACTGAGGAAGTAGAAAAAAAATGCCTATAGAATTTGAACCAATAATAAGACAGGCCAAAAAATTATTATAGAATAAATGGGAATGTTGTTTTATGGAACAGAATACCTGTCAGGTGACACAAAGAAGCAGAGAGCTAACTGATGGTTTAATTTGGGTCCAGCTGAGATCTCTTGAGATGTGACTAAAGCTACCGACTAAAGGATCTGCAAGGGCCTCTCCACCAATCAGCACACAAGAGACCACAGAGCACATCTGCTAGCTGAGCTACTCTCAGAAACAAGGCAGGCAGTTCCAGAGGTGTCGGCACATGCAACAGGGCCTTCCACAGCTGACTGACAGGCACCTCATGCAGTCCTCAGCTCTATACTTGTACACAGAATACGTGGCTTTTCAAACTTCCACAGCTCAGACACAGCTCTCATAATCTCGCCAGGGAATACCAACTAAGCTTTGTACTTGTACCTTTCAAGAAAGTTATACAGATTTGATGAAGGTTACTTAATTACCATAAGGGTAGAATCCATGTCTGAAATACTTTCAAACCTGTGCTTTCTCTACTCCTGCCCTATCCCACGTGGTTTAGAAGACTAGACATTAGAAATTTAAAAAATCAAGAAATTGGATGCCGCTGTTTCCAGCAGCAGGCAGGGCCACATACCTAAGTTTCAAATGTACCTACTGGGGGCCACTACACTAAATTTGAGGAGTCTAAACAGGTCCACAGTCGCTACTCCCCAAGGATAAGATGAACAGAAATCAGGGAATCCTGAATTCAGAAATTATTTCTTTATTTTATTAACCTCCAAGTGAAATTCAGTATTACCTTCATGTTATAATATTAGCAGTATCTTTGGCTTTGTTACTAATAAAACTCAAGTTATTTCTATATCACATTACTGTATTAGACATATAACAATATGTATGCTCTTCACAACCATATATTATAGTTATTAGACCTGCTGTTAGATATTATTTAATGAGCCAATAAAGCAGCACAAAAATTACTTATCTTAAAATAAAAACAAAAACAAAAAAAGATTTGACCAGTGCATTTCAGAAGAATGTGTCTCTTATCTAATGAGTTTTTCACATTATATTTAAAAGCTTCACCACTCTTCCAATCAGTTCCTTCACAAAGAAGGTAATTAAGAATCTATTCTGTGGGCTGGGGAGATAGCTCCATAACACAAGTGACTGCCTGGCAAATACGAGGTTGTGAGTTCAAACCCTATCCTCGCACCAAAAAAAAAAAAAAATCTATTCAGACCACACTCAATAATACCTATCATGGAGCAAAATAAATAATATTAAAAACTGAGAATCTAGTTGAGTTTCAAAGAATATGCAGGAATATTAAATTCACCTAACCTTGGTTAAGTTTTATTACTCAACAAGTTGGGGAAAGGTGTTCTACTAAAAATTTAATACAAATGACCAATTTGAGTTACTAATTTGGGAAGACAAATCATAATAATTATACGATATATAGTACCTAATTGAATTCCACTGATTCAAATGCTACTTCTGGATGTGACACTGCCTAAGTATTATTATGAAAATCAACTATTACTTTTATATGTAAGAATAGCATTCTAGCCTACAGAATGCTATCAACAAATATTCATAGAGTGGGCCACACTGTTTTGGTAGTGACTGCTTTTGGAAACTCATTTATATTCTCAATCACCCCTTAAAGGGACCACAGGGACAGAATTGTCTAATGTGAGGCTAGAAAAGACCCTTACATATCCTTAAATATTCTCCATTTTCTTCTCTCCTTCATAATACAAATATGACTCCAGCCAGCCAGCTAGATTTGGACAAATGCCTATGACATGCTAGGTTTTTTCAAAAGGAACTGGAGATCCTTGATGGACAGGATACACAAAGTCCTTGCCTTTAAGGCGCTTATGTGCTAAAATAAGCTAGACAATGGCCAAGTAAACAAGCAAGCAATACACCCAAGTAAGTAATTTAGTATTCCCAAAGTCACACAGGAGTTGGCCCAGAGCCCCATCTGGGTCTGTGTTTCTTCCTCCTAATCCTGTGTTCTATTATGTCCCAATACTAGGTTCTTACAAAGAGAAAATGCTGAGCAGAGCAATAGGGACACAGCTCAGAAAGAGGAAGCTTGTACAGTACTTTAAGAAAAGGGGGTATTCTTACTTAGTACATTAATTTAGCATTGCCAACTCTGTCTGTAATTGTTCCTCAGACAATGTAAGCCATGAAATGAAAAGCAAAATTGCTGTAAATCCATGGATAATGGAAACTAAACAATACTCTAAAATTATATTCACTACCACAGAATCTCCCAAACCCCATGCACACACCCCTGACATTGTGGCGCATTTTCCAAACGTGCTTTTCAGAAAACTCAGCTCCTCTAAAGGATGCATGGTCTGGGAAGAGAAGCCAGTTCTCTTACTGCTGGCAGCCAAAGGTTCTGATTCTCAGTTTGCTGGGCAATGAGCGATTCCTATCTTCATTTTTGCTCATGACGTTCACATTACCGAAGGTGAAATAGGCAACAGTTTATCGTAGAGCAGCGGTTCTCAACCTGTGGGTTGAGACCCTGGCAGAGGTGGAACAACCAAAACACAGGGGTCACCTAAAGCCATTCCAAATCATAACTATAGCAAAATTACAGTTTTGAAGTAGCCACCAAAATTATTTTTTGGTTTGAGGTCATCGCAACATGGGGAACTGTATTGCAGGGTCACGGCATTAGAAAGGTTGAGAACCACTGTCATAGAGTGTAATTACCAAGAGTAGTTAAGACTAACACTTACAGCTTCCCTGAGCTGGCTTAGTAAAATGGGGAAAGTGTTCCATGGCATCCACCCAGCAGGACACAGGGGTTTCTACTTTCTAGTCAGTCTTTAGACAGTCTTCACTGGAAAATGTTCCTCTGTACCAAAATTTAAATGTATTCTTCAATACTCCTTTTCACTCCCTAAGCAAGGGAAATATTATTTAAGCACTAACTGATCCCCAAATAATAACATAAAATAAAAGGTATACCACACCTCTGCTGTAACAGCAAAAATAGCTATTGTTGCTACTACCCAAAGTTTTGGAATTATATCAGTTAATCTGTGTGGAGGACCACCCGGATGACTCTCCTTGAAAGGAGTAACTGTCTCCCTCTTTGGCTGTGCTGGACCCTAGTCTCTTGTATTGATATATACAGATCTGGCTAGGGCTTTTCCTTATCCCTTCAATCGGCTTTAAACAATGCATATATGTCTAGCAAAGTGCTGATGGTAGTCTTTGAAGATGGCAGGCATGTTTCCCTGGAAACCTCCACCTGCTGCTCTTTAATATGAGCTGTAACAAGACAGGAGGAAGAGCCCATGTTCCCCACTGTTGACTGGGATCAGCCTCAAGATACAGGCTATGACTTCCCTGAGACTTGAAAGATTCTACCTCAGAGCTGAAGCACCAGACCCTGAAACATCATCAGACAGTACCTCTATTGTGTAGCACAGATTATACTCTCTGCATATCCTTCTAGCCATGCTCACAGTATTCACCTACTTCCTGCCATTCTTAGTCACTCATCCTCAAGCCACTTCTTCATGACTGAATAAACCCTGGGTTTAGCCCTGGTTAAGGCTTTTATTCCAGATAGCCATCACTGTGGCTTGACTTAGGACCTCCTGGGTCCCCAAAACTATAAATATGCTTTTGTGTATTCTTGTCCTGGGTTGCACTGGAAGTGGTAAGATTGAAATTAACTTGACTGGACTCTAATAGTTTATCCATGAGATTACAAATATAAACTTCCTGGGCCAAGATGAGGACCAGAAAGGGTTCTCAATTACACTGGGGGAAAAAAAATGATTTCTCAGACTGGGGAGATAGTTCAGTGGTCTAAGTGCCTGCCTGGCAAAAACAAAAGCCCAGGTGCATGCCTTGCTCACTGTGCTGTCCACCCAAAACAGGCACAGTGGAACACATCTGTAACCCCAGCTCTGGGGAGGTTGGCATAGGAGGATCACTACGAGTCTAAGCTGCCTAGCAAGATCCTGTACCAAATAAATAAAAATTTAAAAATGATTTCTCAAATGATATAATATTAACTTAGATGTTTCATATTTTGTTCTCATATGCCTTTTTAATCTTCAGGTCTATATGAAAAATGTCCTATAAGATCCAAAAAATGTGTCATAAATAACTATAGGAACATGGAAAATGAAAGTCATGGCACGTGCTCAAGAAATTTTTACATATAAATTATTCAGAAACTTAATGATGAAGGGTAAAATCCAAAAGAATCATGGCTACTATACAATGAGACGAAAAATCTGCTTCATTCCCATGAGGAAGACAGGACTAGCCAAACTTCCCTGGATGTGTTGTAATGGTTTTTTTCATCAAAAGGTCACTTACTAAACATACATACCATAATTCTCTCCCTATTTCTACCACATCAAGTAGATTTTTGCATTTGTTTCAAAAAGAACTATAAAAGTTACACAAGAAGTAGCCAAACTAGAATCTGAAGGAAGGCATCCCCAAGTGATGTCCATGTCCCTCCCAGCTATGCTACTTGGTCTGCTTATCCCATTGCAAGCCTCATCACATTTCCAAATGTTTGCACATAACAGAGACACTGAAGACTAAATTCTCTCAGCTAAATCTGCTTTTTCATATTTGAAAACAATTTAGCCTATTTTTTCCTCTCAAGTTGAAAAGGTCATGTTTTTCCTTGACCCTTTCCCCAGTCTCCTAACCCAAGCAAAACTACCCCCTGACCCACCCACCCTACACACAGACGTACTATCAAAATGGTAAGATTTCACAGTGCTCCTGCCCTAAGTCTATGGCATTCTTAAGGTCTACCAGTTCAACCTTTTCAACTTAAGTGGTATAGTTTGTATCGAGATGTCTGCCGAAAACCTTGTTTGGATTGACCCACAGTCCAGTGCTGGGAGTGTGGAGTGGTACACCTGCCCAGGGACAGGTAGCCTGTACACAATATAAGGGAAATAAAGAGGCTTGCTCTCTCCTACTGCTCCTTCCATTTTGCTCTAGCTGCTATTGCTGTCTGCTGCTTCCATGAACTGTTGTCCTCTGCCATGTGCCACCTGTCTTAGAGCCAGCTGAGTATGGACTGAAACCTCCACAAACTATGAATTAAATAAACCCCTCTTTTCTTAATTATAGGTGCCAGGTATTTTGCCTCACGATGAGAGAAAAGTAACCAAGACACTAAGACATCACAGATTGGGCTGTCCTCGGTACCTCCACAGTTAACTGTTGAAACTCCAAAAATCTGTCTTCCAATGATAGACGGTCTCACAAAGGAACAGCTGAGCTCCAAGTAAGAAAGACGAAAGGCCCACTATATACCCATACTGCCAGAAAGCAGTGACTCCATCAAGACAGCTCTACCACTGACTTCAAGACTGAATCATGGGAAGAACGAACCTCATATAAGCAGAAATGCCTGGCTGGCAATCTTGCTCCAGTCAGGGTCTCGGCTTCCCCATACATAAACACAAGATGGTGAAAACTAGAGGGAAACTAAACCATTCTGCACGCTGCATGGTGGGCACAGTGACTGTGACCACCATGTCCCACAGCCAGTGCCACCACAGCAAGGCAGGGTCTTTTTTACCTATGTGTCTCATGATTTGCTGATTCATAATGAGAACACTGTTATCTTCTTTCCTTGTTTAATGGCTGTATTGAGAAATCATTTGTATATTGTAAAGATCTATCTTTTGAAAATGTCTGATTTACTCTACTTGAATATATTTAGAGTTCCATTGGCACCACTATTACCTAATTCTGGAACATTTTCATTAACTCCAAAATATACACCACATTTCTTCTCTCCACCTCCAGCAAACAGTGCCTCTCTATGTTTTTGCCCACTGTGAACACGTCATATAAATGGAATGATGTAATATTCAATTATTGTGTCCAGTTTCTTTTACTTAGCATATCTACACTGTAGCATTTATCAGTACTTAATTCTTTCTTATGGCCAAATAATAACCTATTCTATGGATATACAACATTACAGTATATTTATCCATTCATAAACTGGTGGACATTTGTGCTTTCACTTCGAAGTTATTATGAATAATGGTACCATGAACACTCATGTAGAATGTAGCTGTTAAATCCCACAGCAACTCTATCCTGAAACCATCTGAAGTACTGTCACTGCTTTCCAAAGTGGCCATACATTTTATATTAACATTGGTATTACAGGAGTGCATCAATTGCTTTCTTCTTTTTTTCCTTTCAGAATAGCCATCTTGGTGCACTGTGTGCTATTGATAGGCATTTTTCTGGTGGACAAAGATGCTGAACATCTCCTCAAGTGCTAAGTGGCCACTTTCATAGCTTAGTTCGTTAAACACCTATTTAAATCATTAGCTTACTTTCATATTGGGTTGTGTTTTATTCTTCAGTTGTCAGAGGTCCTTATATATTCTAAGTACAAACCCATTCTTTGCATAGATAATCTGTACATACTTTCTATGAGTTGTATTTTCACTTCTTTTGATAGTGGTCTTTGAGGCACAGAAAATTTAATGTTAGGATACAAATCAGATTTATCTAGTTTTTTTTTTTTCCCCTTTCTTTCTCATGCCTTTTGTCACATCCAAAATCCAGTACCTAATTCACAGTTTTAAAATTTTACTCCTCAAATAGCTCAGCAGATCAAAGCACTTGCAAGCAGGCAGAGGGGCCAGGGTTTCAATCCCTGGGCCTGCTGTGCTGGCCCCACCCCTAGGGCACACTGAGACAGCAACTGAGACCGGGTGTGGTGGCACATGTCTGTACTTCCAGCTTTTGGGAGTCTGTAAACAGGCAGATCACTACAAATCCAATCCAGTAGTGAGACCCTGAATACCCTGTAGTCACTTCACTCCCAAAAAACCCAAAAAATTTTAAAATAAATGAGTAAAAATTTACTCCTGTTTCAGTTATGTTTATAATCAATTTTCGGTTATATTTTGTATAATGTAAGAGAGTTAAGTTTCACTATTTTGCAAATATGGACTTCTAACTGTCCTAGCACTATTTGTTGACAATAGTCATACTCTTCTTTTATATACACACTCAGAGCATTTCATTATTTGCAGGTACAGGTCAATCTGATCTTAATTTCCAGATAACCTGGCACTGCTATCTATACTTGAACCTGAAGATTTTTAAAGCATACAGATGAAATCTCATACAGTTACCCATCACATGTTCCGGTAATAGGGTCATGAGGTGTTTTTGTTGCATCAGAGACTATGCTTAGATAAACTAAGTCAGCTTTGAACTAGAGAATTCAGTCACTGGGGACCCACCACTATATATGTACTCTGTCACTGGCAGACACATTAAGCAGTGCAAGACTTACAGCACTTATGTTTGGATTATGACTAATATTGATTAAGCTCCTACTATGTGCCCAGTAGTGTCCTAGATACTCAGACACAATCCACATGAGATAATAAAAATCCTTAACTCAACCTGTGGGTCACGACCCTGGTGGGAGTTGAACAACCAAAACACAGGGGTCACCTAAAGCCATTGGAAAATGTTATTTATTTGGAATTACAGTTTTGAAGTAGCCACCAAAATTACTTTTTGGTTTGGGGTCACTGCAACATGAAGAACTGTATTGCGGGGTCACAGCATTAGAAAGGTTGAAAACCACTGCCTTAAACGTTATTATAAAAAACACTTGTCCTTCATGACAGATAAAGACAATGAGACAGAGGTACATGAACAATTACTTTTGTGCTAGAGGATCTAATAGGGTCACAATGAGGAAGCAAGTTTCATCTGACAGAATGACTAAAGGAGTATAATTGCTGGACCATATGATAACTCTACATTGAACCATCTGAGAAACTGACAGACTGTTCTCCAAATGGAACACAATTTTACATTAGCAGATACTACGTGGTAATGTAAGAAGACAAAGAAGCACTCTAGGACAGTGATGGTGTACCTTATAGAGCTTTCAATCATAATAAACATCCAGCTGTGGCACATGTGCCATAGGTTCATCTCCCAATGCTCTGGAGTATTTTAGACAAGCAAAATAGCGACACAAAACACACACAGTTAAGGAGAGGCAAAATGAGTCCATGGAACAGAAATTTAATATGTCATACTGTAACAGAAGAGCGCAGTTGACTAAAGATCTTACCCACCATGCTACAGAACTTTATTTGCACGTAACAGACACAACACTAAACATGAACAAGTAAGCCTGAGCGACTCAGGAGATGGCTGGGATATGAAACACTGAACTGCTGAACATGGTGTAGACTAGCTCTGAGCACCTCTCATGTTTTCCAGTCTAGAGGGGAATGTTTCTGTTTTATTTTTTTAAAACAAACTCATTATTTCCACAACTTATGACAGCAATGTATTCTGCTCTCTAGGACTCATGGTGATGACAAGTTACTTCAAATACTTGCTCCTTAGTGCTACTCCCACCACACCTCTGATGGGTATCTGCTGCCAGCCTTAAAGAAGATACATATCCTGTTCAATTCTCAGCTCACTTGTCTTCATATTAACCTGTCTTTCTCAGACACCCTGTGTGACACATCATTAAAGATACAATTTATCACTGGAAGTCAATAAACTGAGTCCACCTTGCGCTCAAAGAGCCCAGCTGAAAAATTATACATATGCCTTACAGATTTCTGGGTCCTCTTTTTCAACTGCAAATCTAAATTGTTCAATGTCTGCTATGATTCCAATATCTTCTAGCATTTCTACCACAATCATCAACTGGGTAGGAGTGTTACCATCTTCAGTCATTAGTATCATGTGAATCTGCAGTTCTGCTTTTACTCTTTCTTCTTCAACTTTCAACAGGAGTTACTCAGAGTCAGAAATATATCAAGGTCAATAATTCTTCATTTTTCCTGAGACTCACACTAAATATTTTGGATTTATTACAATTATAGCAACACTAATGACAAGAAAAAGCATACTGTAGCTTCTCATCATTAAAATGTTAAATTTTTAACTAGTATTCCTTGTGGCAACCTTTAGCATAAAGGGAGTGTTATTTTTTGCTGCTATAATGGTGAGAACTGTAGTGTGTTCAATGGAATGAAACACTTCCTCAAAATAAATGAGCAGGACATAATGGAATTCTACATTCCTTGTTCTTTTCTGTTAATTGGCTAGTGACGTGAATGTCATTCATCATCTTGTGTCCTTGCTAGAAGAGACTATTCTGCACTCTTTTTTCCCTCCAGTGATTCTTGCTTACAAAGACTTGTGTAAAACAAGTCATTTATTTGCAACAGGCAGAAAATTGGCCAACAATTTGGCTACTCAAAATTGGAAGGAAAAAAAAAAGTCAAACTGGCTCACATAAAAGGATGGAAAAAATGAAATTAGTGGCTGTGCTATGCCTTACAGTGAAGAAATGGATACATTTTTACATCAAAGAAAGATAAATCTTTGATTCTTGCCCATGCTTCAGCCATTTTCCTACGCAGCTGCCAATTTTTTTCACCCTAGCAGAAATCACTAAAAATGAAAATTACAGATTTAAGCCACATTAAAGCAGAAGCAAAGAGGAAAAAAAGAATGCAAAAAAGCAAACAAAAAAAGACATCTGGAAAGCTATAAGCTAAAAAATGTTAACAGTCATTATCGTCTCTGGGTAGTATATTTATAAATATTTTTTAATATTTTTCTGGATCTTTTCATTCTTTTTTTCCCAATGAGTATGTGATGCTCTTATAATCAGGAAACAAAGAAGGCAGAAACAGGGTAGGGGAGGAGGGGTTGAAACAACCCTGAGGTATGTGGAAAGGTGAGTGGGACAGAAGCAGGGAGACATGAGCTGAGACCAGGGCAAAAAATAAGCATTAGCAGACACCCGCCAACCTCCAGGGCATCCCGAAGACCTCACACCGTATCCAGGTAGAGGAGTGCAATGTTATACTTTTAAGTTGCTTTGTTTTCCAGTGTATCGTTGAGGTTGCTAGTACCAATGTTTTAGGATAAAAATCAAAATTCAGAGAAAATGAAGGATAAACAGCCCAGTTCTCACATTATACTTAGACAAATCAACCAATTCAGGTTACATCACATTATGGAAGACATAGGATTCTCATCACACAGAATAATGTCATCTTTAATTTAACTAAGTCTACAAAAACTTTGTCAAGCAAGTTGTAATGCAGATGATAAGAAAATTCTATAGGAAGCCACTCTAGAAAGAAATCACAACCAGGTGATCAGATATGAAATCTAAGCTGGCCAAGGACAGCTAACTCTGTCCTTTCTCTCCGTCTGGAACTCTGAGTGACAAGATGAAGAAAATCTCACATGGTGCTACAAAATGTTGGCAGCCCCAGGATTACCATAACTGAAGTGTAAGTTTTTAAGGCATCCACATCCACTTATTCTGGAATGGTGGCAGAGCACATAGCAACTGGAGAAGACCATTAAATACTATACCTGTGAGATATAACCTGGAGGCACATGAATGGGAGGAATGGATCCATTGGGTGACATCATGGGTACTTCAGCAGGTCCTAAAAGAGATAAGAACAAAGTATTAATCCTTCAAGAAACACACATCATTTAAAACAATCACTGGTACATTTAATGTGCCATCAAACCTAAATGTAATCTTTTGTCTATTTTCTCTTCACTAACTGGCATATCCTGGTGACCTGGTGCCATGAATGAAGAGGAATTTTCCAGCTGTGCAATTTAAGAAAAACTAGCAAAAAAAAACAAAAACAAAAACAAAAAACAACTGAATGAACACTAAAAATATCTTCATAAATATTTAGCATTTATAAGCTTCAAGTTCCACAAATCAAGACCACTGTTAAGAGAAATCTAATAGTGAAGCACAAAGCCCCCTTGCTTTATTTTGCCAACAGAAGATGCATTATTAATAAACGTTTTCAAAGAGAACTTTGAAATAAACTTTTCTTTTTTAAAAAGCTCTTACAGATTTTTGGTGTATAAATTTCAGTTATATTTTCATTTTCATTAAGTTACTGTAATATACCATGAATTTGGAAGAGAAGAAACCTATAAAATACACCAACTTGGTTTACTTAGCCTGACTCTTATAGGGCAGGGGAAAAATAAAAATAATAGATCTTATTTTTTAAATTGCACACTCTTCAGAATATTTACATCAAATTCATTCTGATTATTTCAAAGTAAAGCATTAAGTTCATATACGATTAGTTTCAAGATAGTTAATTCAATAAAAGTTCATTACAAACCACTGAATGGCAAGGTTAACAGTTATCTAAGACAGTGTGAGTTAACATTTAATTATAAAGAAACAGACTATCATACCATCAAAACCAACTGGACACCTTGGAAGTCAAAGAACCTCCAGATTTTTCATTTGATAGGCAACTCCCCTAACCCCAAATGTCGATCCAAGAGTATGGGGTTTTAGTCTGCAACCAACTTCCTGGCTCCAGGCACCTTGTGTTGTTTATTTGCTTTTTCCTAATGTATGCTATGCTGCTGGCAGTGAAAACTGCTCTGCTGGAACAAAAACCCAGAGAACACTTTACTTGGCAAAAGGAGACAGCTGCTGCTCCCCAGGGCTGCTGCCCTTCCATGTGAGCACTAGGCAATGTGCACATCACAGTGCAACTCAATATTATGACTGCTACATAGCAAGGATGCAGCAGCCAGGAGGCCAGCACAGTGGTGTACACAGGAATGGGTGAGCAAATACAGGAAATCATCAAAGTGGGGCAGAAATGATACAAATATTCAAGTAAAAAGTTCAAATTCAGTGTGTTTACTACAAGGTCACTGGCTATACAACAAATCACTAAACTGATACCTTTAAAACAAATACAGTCTTTTGCTTCCATGTTAACACACTGGGAATAATTTAAAACACAGAAACAATGTGTAAAAATGGATCACTAAGAGATGGAGTAGGGTACAGCTCTGTGATACAGGTGGACTTAGTATATATGAAACCCTGTCTCTACCATGCCTCCCACCACCAAAGACTGCATTACTACAAGGTCATAGTTTTTAAGGATAATTTCAACTACCAACATATCTGCCAAGCAGTGGTGGCAATGGTTTCCCCATCTGTCTTTCTCACCACCTTCAGCATTGTTGCCACAGCTACTAAGAGATTTAGGTATTTATTTGGTATTCTTATTTGAATTCACTCACTTAAAAAGAAACCAAAAGTGGGCTGGTGAGATAGCTCAGCAGTCTAAAGTGCCGACTTAGGCAAGTTTGGGCAACTTCAGGGACCACGGTTAAATCCCTGGCATCACAGGCTGTGCCAGCCCCACCCCCAGGGCAGGCTGAGCTGGCCATTACATACATACATACATATATACATACATACATACATACATACATACATACACAAAAAAAAAGTAACCAAAAGTGATTTTTTAATATCAGCCATGGGCTGGGGAGATAGCTCAGCTTAGGTGCCTGCCTAGCAAGCACAAGGTTCTAAGTTTAATCCCTGGAACCACACACACACACACACACACACACTATCAGCTTGAGCACTGTCTGAAAGACAAGGGTCAATACATTAGGCTCTAAGCAACAGATATAAAAGCATGGTCTCTGCCTGGTTTTGTACCTCAGCTCACTATTGAAAGTCTGAATTAATGAACAATTAATTTATTTAAACTCTCTAAACCTCATTTCTCTAAAGTTACAAGAATAACAATTTCTCTTCGTAGGGCTAAACTAAAACATTAAAATCAATAGTATTTCCAACATATGGTACAATAATCCCTCATGGAAACACCATTAATCATCATTACTCCTTACATAATTTTACTGACAGCCTCATATTGCTTTTTTCTTTTCTGCTACAATTACATTCTAAGTACTAAAAGTTTTTAATGCTGGTCCTGTGTAAGTACACACTGTGCAATATCAACCCTAAGAGGCAAATCTTCCTCAGCAGGTAAAATAGCAAATATATCTCAGTACAGATGTGAACAAAAAGTGCTACCACCTCAATAAAATATTGCTTTTTAATCCCCAAGATTTTAATCCCCATGCAGTCTCTTAACCCCAGGCATGACCTTAAGACTGTTAAAGTCATTTGTGTAAAATGCTTTAAAGAATGTAGGAAAAGTAAGCGATTTACAGCTAGAAAATGTTTTCTTCCTGGCCTTGACTTCAAGAGTAGCCAAATGACTTTAACATGCGCATTTCCCCTTCCTCTTGTCACTGTCATTAAAACTATTTCAAAGGACATTTTGAGATACACACTGATGGCTGCAACTATGCCTGAGAACCCCCAGGTTCCTCTCCTTTCTGCAATAAACCATGCCAGCCTCAGGTTTCTTAGAGTTTAAAAACAAGTAAAACACAATCCTGTTCACAACAGTAGCATGAGAAAGTTATTATCTTCCTAAAAATTATCTCTCAATCAGTGAATTTATTATCTACTGTTCAACTGTTTGTGTTTCAGAATGTCCCATTCTATTGTAATCCTTTCCTACACAGACATCTAATTTCCCTTCCTAGACATCTAAAGCTGAGCTTCTCTTTTTTATCTGCTCCCTCATCAAAAACAACATTTGAAGCATATAGCCTTAGAATATAATTGAAAAGTTTTTTAATTTCTCTTCTTGTTCAAAACATGCACTTGGGCTTTAAGTATATATATGTGCCAAGCAGTGAGGATTTTTTGTTCTTATACAAAAAACTAAGAAACTCAGCTAGAGATCGCATAAATTTGTCTATTGACAGATGAAAAATGTCACGCAATTTCTAAAACTGGAACTATAATATTTATGGACAAATAACTCCATGAAAAAAATACTGGAAATTTGATCTATTTTAAGTTTTAAACTATGATTTTAAAAATCAAAAACTCCTTATTTTTCCTTAATAAGGTGTGAGGCAAAAGCAAGACCTAAACTTGGTTTACAGTGATTAATACATTTAAGTATAACCTAGAAGTATATAATGTTGCATCATTAAAATCTGTTAATATTTATTAATGCACTGATTTTTCCATTTGCTTACAGCAAAAGCTGAACCAGAAAGGATGAAGATCAACTTCACTATTTAACCAACAGTAATTAATAAAATGATCCTATGACTTTACTTCAACATCACAAAAAATAAAGGAAAGCCTAGGCACCTAGAGACAATCTAAAAGTAGGGCAAATATTATGGCTTATGTGTAGTTGTCCCCCCGCCCCCAAAGCCTCATGTAATCATGGGGTGGGGACTTCTAGAGTTTGGGACTTGATCCATGATCCACCGGGATTATGTATTTTAGTACTGATGAGATTATGGTCTGGGTACTGCTGGGAATTACAGGTGTGGTCTGAGGCGGATAGGCTAAGGCAGAGAGCCTGATAGTAATTTAAGGAGAGAGAGAGAGACAGACTCGCACTGTTGCTCTCTGCTCCACTGGTTGGTCAGTTGCCTCTGCCACGATTGTTGCTGTTCCACCGCCATAAACTGGATGCTCTCTGCCCTGTTCCACTCAGCCTTGGGCCAGCCAAATATGGACTGAAACCTCCACAAACTGTGAGCTAAATAAACCTTTCCTTCCTTCATTTAGAGTGTCAGGTATTAGTCTCAGCAACAAGTAAAAAGCAACTAAGACAGTATATGTATAAGCTTCAAACATTACTGTCATAAAAGGGTACACTGCCATTAATACCCCTTAAAATGTTTCTCTTTTCTTCTAATACACTTACTCTGTAATTCTTGTCACTTTCGGAAGTAGTTCTGGAAATCTGTGAATTCTCTTTATTAAAAACATATGTACTATTTGTCATGATCCAAGACTAAAAACAAAATATAAAATTTTCTGAAAAACTTTCTAAGTATCTAAGATTAAATCCGAAATTATTCAGGGAGGCTCCACATTCTTACAGAAGCTAAGAGATTATGCAGACATTTTAGTAGCCTATGAACCTTAAAGGCAGCTAAGAGGAATACAAACACAAGTTCTAACTCAAGTAAGTTTACTACAGTAGTTCTTACACCAGACTCTCTTAGATGGTACCTCCAAACACAGATGCTATGTCCTACTTTCTCCAACTGTAGAATAAGAAAGTAAACACTTCTAACAAGTTCCCAGTTGATAGGTATTCTACTATGTGGGGAACATACTTCCACATTCTCTTATTTAGTAGGTTAAATGTTCAGAACTCAAAACCAATTAACATCAGACTCCATGGTTAAAGACAGAATGTCTTCACCCCAAGATCAGAAATAAGACAAGAATATTTATTCTCACCCTGTGGCTCTTCAACACAGTAAGGATGCTCTAACTATAGCAATTAAACAAGGAATTGATCCTGGAAGAAGCAAAACTATCTACTCACAAATGACATGATCTAATATGCAGAATATCCCAAATATTCCACAAATATAGAGCATATAAACAAATCCAGTGAAGTAACAAGGTACTGTATCAACCCAGATGGTGTTTCTACACCCCAACAATGAATAACTGGGAATTCCATTTATGACAGTATCTGACAAAAACAAGTATATATTTAAACTGTGTAGTGAATGACACAAATGCTAAAAACATAAAACATTAATGAAAGAGATTAAGAAAAGATCTAAATAAATGAAACTACATAAGACTCAAATAAGCTTAAAAAAATTAAGACACCTATGTGACAAATGCAAGGTCTTGAGTTCAATACCTGGTACAAAAAAAAATTCATAATTAATGTGTAAAAAGATAGCACTATTTACATAGCAGGTTATATTTTATTGAGCCCAATAAATGTTCATTATGCAAGATACTACAGGAATCAAAAGTCATACTGAATTTTACAACAGACATACAAACAAAGAACACCAAATACAGAAACAGCAACTGTTTCATCAGACTTGAAGAGCTCAGGAGCTGGAAAGTAATGATTATCCTTGAGTGGAGAGGAATATTTAGAACTCTCAGACTGGCAATGAGTGGTACAGGAAGTAGGTGAGTCCATTCATAACAGGCAAGATGAGCTAACATGACCTAAAACAACTTGATTTAAATTTGGGGTTACAGAAATGTGAATGCTCAGACCACCAAAGATACTAGGTATCAAAACAGAGACCTGTAATAGAACTTTCAACTTCGGGTTTAAAACTCAGTGTTTGTTGCTTTGTTCAGTTCAACAGACCTTTGCTAAATCCAATGTAGTTGCCAGAGCCTGTGTAGGATGCCAAGAACACAATGACATTTCTGTTCTTAATTACAGAGAGAATGGCATGCAGAATGAGTAATGCACAGGTGTACAGAACAAGGGGGAGGAGTGGCAGGTAGCTATGTGTCCTGCTTTAGTCCTGAGGGTCCTCACAGATACTCTGTAGGCTCAGTAAAGAGGCAGACATGGAACCCAGCCATTGGAAGCAGCAAGAGCACTTGGGTTGTCGAGCCTAGCAACAATGACTTAACAAACTAAGAAGAAGACTTAATAGAGAAGGTGCACGTTAATCAGGGGGAGACAAGCAGTGGGTCCATTAAGCAGCCAGTCACTCAAGCTTACTCTCCCAGCATCTAAGCCCCCTACCCCTTCAAGTTAAACTGATGCTCTATCCAAATTAGGAACTAATTTACCCAGGCTACAAACAAAAAACATTCAGAATACATCAGTTATATACAGGAATATTAACATAAAGGCAAGTGTTCGTGCATATGCTTAAACGTAAGCAAGGTTTGAACTGTAAAACTTCAAATCTCTAAATAATGATACACCTCAGTAACATGAGGAAGGGCTTCTGATATTTCACACAGACTAGTCCCTGCAAATATTAACAACAAAATGAAGATCAGGGTTTCAGAAAGTGCATGAAGCAATTTTTTATAGATGCTTTTAAAGGCAAATCATTCCCAGCATGTTTTCTCTTCTGCTCATCAGTGCCATCAGAGCCTCTCACATTTCCCCATGCAGAGTAGAAGACCCTTTAGCATTTCAGCTAATAACAAATTCCAGAGGGAGTTTCTAGGAAAGCTGAGTAGGAGTAGGTGAGCACAATTTACTAGTAGAATCCTCCACATATTCCTGATGAAGGTGAAAAACTGCCTCATCCTTTCCTCAGTATAGCAACATAATTTAAATTTCATATTAAGTGCTCTGAGATCAAGTGCAGGCTGGTGTTGTTAAAGAATAACATTAAAATTCATAAATTTATTAGAAGATAATAAAAGGATAGATTGTCCATTAAGAGACAAAGAGAAAGCAACTATTGGCCATGCCAGCAAGAATGGAATAGAACTTTTCACCATGGCCATGAACAGCTAAAGGAGTTGACTGTATGTCTGTTGCCTCTGCTCAGGAAGAGCTGGAAAAGGAAATAGAGATGAATAAAACACTTGCTTACTCTTCAACATGGACCCATACACCTGCCTCACTAGTACGCCTACTTCTTGAGGGAGTCTGTATTTTCATCACAGTTGTATGGAGCACTCAGAGCTAAGTGTGTACTTCTAACTTTATGCTGCTCTTTATAATTGCAAGGTCATGCTCGAACAAGGCAAGTTTGAAATTAGTACTGAAATTATTAACCAAGACAAGAAAATGTGACTGCATTCCTCACAAGCCCTGTTTTTCCATTATTCATCTGTTACAAAGGAAAGAACATTAAAAACATCCCCACCTGAAAGGTGTACTGCAAGTAATAATAATGTATAGCCTTACCAACCTATCATTATGCAATGTATTTTGGGAAATATAATTATTATTATTATTATTATTTTTTTTTTTTTTTTTTTTGCTTTAATAAAGCTTACAAAGCAACCACAGAGGATCCTTTTAACTGCTTGATAATGGCACTCCTGTTGCCCCTGCAAGATCCCTGCCACAGAGGAAAGCCTCTGGCAACATGCTAAAGGCATTTTAACTGACAACATCGCAATAAAATTTAAGACAGAAACATCTGGGAAGAAAGAAAGAAAGAAAGAAAGAAAGAAAGAAAGAAAGAAAGAAAGAAAGAAAGAAAGAAAGAAAGAAAGAAAGAAAGAAAGAAAGAAAGAAAGAAAGAAAGAAAGAAAGAAAGAAAGAAAGAAAGAAAGAAAGAAAGAAAGAAAGAAAGAAAGAAAGAAAGAAAGAAAGAAAGAAAGAAAGAAAGAAAGAAAGAAAG